>JAIGNY010002064.1:407500-442500 GCA_020152595.1 Chiridota heheva
TAATTTTTTCAATGATATTGGCAATATTATTGGTAAATATAGCTTAATATCAATATAATTTGGGGCGGTGATTTCAACTTTGTTTTCGATTTTGATTTAGATAAAAAAGGGGGAAATAGGGTAACTAATTTCAATGCGAGAAATTCTGTGTTGGAACTCATTAGCAGGTTTGACCTTTTGGACATTTGGAGAGAACAGCATCCTTGTTATTCTAACTATACTTGGCATTCTACTATTGACAAAACTATACATTGCAGGCTTGACTTTTCCTTATCTCCAGATGTCTAATTCATCTTGTTGACGATACTTCTTCTTATCCTTTGTTTAATTCTGATCATGATATTGTTACCATCAAATTGCTTTCTTCTTTGGAACGCGGTCCAGGTACTTGGAAATTTAATGCCTCCTTGCTCAAAGATAATGATTACGTAAGTCTTATTAATGATATAATCTCTTCATTTACTGTTGATTATTCTCATTTGAATGCTTCTTTGTTATGGGAATTCCTTAAAATGAAATTCAGATCTGTTACTATTTCTTACTCTAAACGTAAGGCACGTGAAAGATTAGCTCATGAGCGCAAGGTACTTCAATTTATTTCGTATTATGATCAACTATGTATAACATCTCCCACTGATTTAAACTTATCTGCTTTAAAAGGTTTCAAGAATGAGCTCGATTTGATATACGACTATAAACTTAAAGGTATTTTTATTCGTTCCAGGGCAAGGTGGGTTGAGGGTGGGGAGAAAAACACCAGGTATTTCCTTAATTTAGAACGTAGAAATAAGGCCTCCAACTGTATTACTAAATTAATAAATGGTACTGGTTCGCATGTTACTGATAAGCATGTACTTCTTGATGAAATTGATTATTTTTTACCGTTCTCCTTATTCCAAACGTTCTGTTAGTGACCCCTCTACACTTTTCAATTCCATTAACAGTAACAAACGTATTTCGAATGAGGATTCGGTTTCTATAGAAAGCCCATTAACTTTTAGCGAATGCAAAGATTCCCTATTTTCTATGCCGTCTAATAAATCCCCAGGTACCGATGGCTTAACTTCTGACTTTTATAAACATTTTTGGGATAAAATTGGGAAATTCGTTGTTAACGCTCTAAATTGTTCTTATATTAATATGTGTTTATCCAAACAACAATCACAGGCAGTGATTTCTTTAATTCTTAAGCCTGGCAAAAACCCATCATTCTTAAAAACTGGAGACCTATCGCTCTACTTAATACCGATTACAAAATAGCAGCTAAATCCCTGGCCAACCGTTTAAAATATATTTTAGTTGATCTTATCAGTCCAGAGCAGACTGGTTTCCTTAAGGGTAGGTATATCGGGGAAAATATTCGTTTAGTGTTAGATACTATTAGCTATTGTAAACATAATAATTTACCAGCTTCATTAATCTTTCTCGATTTTGAGAAAGCGTTCGACTCCTTGGACCACTCATTTATTAACAAGGTACTTTCTTATTTTAATTTTGGACGGGGTTTCATACAATGGGTTTCTACCCTTTATGCAAAGGCTACTTCATGTGTAATCAACAATGGTCATTGTACTAATTATTTTCAGGTATCACGTGGCGTACGACAAGGCTGTCCTCTTAGTCCTTATTTATTTATAATTTGTTCTGAAATTCTTTGTATCTATATCAAGCATAACCATTCTATTAGAGGTATACATGTAAGTGATATCAACTTAAAAATTTGTCAATATGCTGATGACACTGTTCTATTTACGGACGGTTCTAAGTCGTCCACTGATGCCGCCATTTTAAGTCTAAATAACTTTGGCAAAGTTTCCGGTCTCGTAATTAATTTTGATAAATCATACATTTCCCCCCTTGGTTATTACACCGAAATACCCCCAAATCATCTCAAAAATTTATTCTTAAGTTTTCAAATGGCCCTATCTATTATTTAGGTATTTCGTTTACAACTCACCATGACGATTTTTTCCATCTGAATTATCAGCCCAAGTTATCTCGCCTTAAGAACATTCTTAATCTATGGTCAACTCGTGACCTCACACCCATAGGCAAAATTACTATCATTAAATCTTTTGCTCTTTCCCAACTAGTCTACTTATTTACTGTGCTTCCAAACCCCCCTCATTCCTATATCAAAGAACTTAACAAAATTTTGTATAAGTTTATTTGGAATGGTAAACCACATAAAGTTAAAAGCTCTTCACTTATTAATGATTATGATGAGGGTGGGCTTCGTATGTTGCATGTTGAATCTTTTATTTCTACTCTAAAGTGTTCTTGGATTCGTCGTTATTGTTCACCTATTTCAAATAATTGGAAGATCTTTTTGATTTAGCTTTACGTAATTTTGGAAATATGTTTCTATTTAAATGTAATATGAGTCCACATGATTTTTTGAAAATTAAGAACTGTTTTGTAAAACAGGTATGTGAAGCTTGGTTCTCTTTTAACTTTAATATGTCGCTTGATCACTTTGATAATCAAATTATTTTAAACAACTCACTTCTAAAAATTAGGAACAAGACATTTTTTGATAAGAATCTTTTAAACGCCGGGGCATTTCGGGTCCGTGACTTTTTCTGCATGGATGGTTCCCCGAAAAGTTATATTGACTTTATAAGAGAGTTCAAGGTTACATCCTTACCTTTCACCCGTTATTTTGGTATTATCTCTTGCATACCGGCCTCTTGGAAAAATAATTTACCTCCCCATGTTGCCAACTCTGTTAATGTTACCCGTAATTAATCAAATTTATCACTTTATTGTTCCAATTGTATTTCCAACAGATCAATCTATTATTCTATCGTAAAACAGTACAAGAAGTTACCATCCTGTTTAGATAAGTGGAACGACGATTTTCCTTATGTTACCGATTGGAACAAAATCTTTCTGTTATCCTTTAAAGCTGTTAAGAATTCTAAACTTCATTATTTCCAATTCCCTTTCATTCACAGGATACTAGGTACCAATTATTTTTGAATAAGATAGGTTTATTAGATTCACCCTTGTGTACATTTTGTAATGCCTCAGATGAGACTTTATCTCATCTCTTTTGGGATTGCTCGTTTGTTACTTGTTTCTGGAGTGATGCTGTGAAGCTTATTATTTCAAACCCCGTTGTTCTTAATAAAGTCATTGTATTCTTTGGACAACTAGATAATCTGAAAGCCCCTTTAAATTATTTCCTAATTCATGCTAAAAATTATATTTATAATTGCAGGTGTAAGTCTGTTTTACCCCAAGTTAATCATTTTCATCGCATTTTGTTATTTAATCTTCAAGTTGACGGGTATATCAATCGTCATGGCAACCCAAATAGCACCCTTTATAATTTCTTTAAGTAACACTAGTATGTAGACTAAACTACTGCATTCTTTGCACTTATACTTGCATCTATTCTATACTCAATTTACTCCTTTTGTATGTGGTTGTGGCTATTATGTATCTCAACCCAAAAATTCTCTATTTTGACACTGTGAAATTGTTTGCTTTGTTTAACTTTATATATTGTACTGTTCACATTCTCTGACGGTTGATATTCATTGCGTCTCATTGCGTCATATTGTGTTACTTATTCCTTTACCCCCGTTAATGTTGTTTTTTTGTGAATGGCAGGAGGCAAGGTACGTCTGTGTATTTTGCGCATTCCTTTCATTGGTAATCTTCTTAATTTATTGTTTTTACTATATTAGTTAGCTTTTGCTAATTTTTCGCCTAGTTGTGTTTTTTATCGATTTATTTTTCTTTCATTCACTTATCACCCTATGAAGTCGCAGAATACACAGATGTGCTTTTCTCATTATTTTCAATTGATTGTGTTGTACATTATATCATTATCTGCTCTCACTTACGTTAAAAAGTAATCAAATATTAGTTATTATTTGTTATGTGAGGTTTCTTTTACAAATGTATGAATTGTTATTGTTGTTGTTGAAGATGTCAATAAAAGGAGTAAAAAAAAAAAAATTTATTTATTTATTTATTTATTTATTTATTTATTTATTTATTTATTTATTTATTTATTTATTTATTTATTTTTATTTATTTATTTACTTATTTGTTTATTTATTTATTTGTTTATTTATTTATTTATTTATTCATTTATTTATTTATTTATTTATTTATTTAACTATTCATTCATTTATCTGTCTGTTTGTTTGTTTGTTTGTTTGTTTGTTTGTTTGTTTGTTTGTTTGTTTGTTTGTTTGTTTGTTTGTTTGTGTGTTTGTTTGTTTGTTTGTTTGTTTGTTTGTTTATTCATTTATTCATTCATTCATTCATTCGTTTATTTATTTATTTATTTATTTATTTATTTATTTATTTATTCATTCATTTATTATTATTACTATTGTTGTTGTTGTCGTTGTTGTTGTTGTTATCATTATCATTATTAATATTATTATTATTATCTTATCTACTTATTATCATTTAGTGGGGAGCAGAGGTAGTAGTATGTTCTGGCACACATATTTCAACGCTTTTATGAGTTTTTTCAAATTAAAACGAGTTGTGGCTTTTCACCCTTAAATGAGCAAGGGGTTTTGGTCCACCCTGATGCACCCCGCATCTTGAAAATTCATGACAGAAATATATTTATTCTTGTATTCATTAATTAATTATTTTTTGTATATAACCCCCAAAATAAAAGCACCGATGGCAACAATAGTTAATGCTATTTTTTCCATTTTAGCTTTTATTGGATCAGTTCCTTTCAACTTAGTATCAACATACGCCCCTTCTAATTTAGTATCAACACCCGTATCCAGTTATGGCAGGCTGTCGTATTCCACCCCGAATCAAGAACTGGAGGTTCTGGGGCTGTGATAGAATTTGTATTATGGTGCTTACCTATAGCAAGGTCTTTAGCAACCATAATATTATTGTTGTTGCCAGTTTAGGTATCTATACGCAAAAAGATAATGCTAGAAATCATGTATAAATCGTGACCCAGACTGAAGTCTAAAGGAATTGAGGCATTGACTGCGAGTTTGTGCTTAAGCACCTCACATAGCCCACACAAGAATACGATCGCTGTCGTTGATATAGTTGATACTAAGTTCTGTGAAGCCGTCACTAATCATTTTTAAGTGATCAGTTGCCATGTTCGATGGTTGACTGATGTAGTCGACGGTCAGCATCGCTGCTCGATCACTAAATGATATGACTTTCTTATCATAGTAATTGCTGCTGAGGTGGAAGTTTGTTCTGATACTCTTCTTCGCCATCTCGTTGGCCACATACTGGATAGGGTGATAAGTGGTGAGTGCCACTTCTAGGGTGTCTCTAGTTCCTGTTTTGGAACCCCTGGTGGGGTCCACTGGGTAACGTCCGGCAAAATCCAAAAATCTTTACACAGCTGTTTTAAAGCCCCGTCACTGTACGGGTTATTGTAAGGGTCAAAGTTATCCTCATCTGGTAGACGAATTTCAAGTCTTTTCATTATTCTCCGTATGGTGTAGTATAGTGCATGGTGCGAACCGTCTAGTGTCTGTAGTTAGTCATCTGCTCTGAAGAAACACCACATCTATCCTTGGCAATCGAAGTTTAACTGTGTTTGCCAAAAAATCATACGGTCAACAGGCCACCTTTCCACAGTAGCATCATCATGTACGTTGTGTATTCAGTAGTTTGGAAAAATGTTTTTAAACCCAGTCAAGAAGTACTGATCTGATCCACCAGGGTATATTCGGTGTTCTGTTAGATTACCCTCACCCACATTCTCAGCATCCTGCCAAACAGGAGCCTCGGGCATATGACCGTGAATGGGTTTAAATGTTACCATGTTATATATATATATATATATATATATATATATATATATATATATATATATATATATATATATATATATATATATATATATATATATATATATATATATATATATATATATATATATATATATATATATATATATATATATATATATATATATATATATATATATATATATATATATATATATATATATATATATATATATATATATATATATATATATATATATATATATATATATATATATATATATCGCTGAAAGCTTAACTCGAAGCTCCGCCCAGTGCTTTGGCATTAACCTGCTTCACTTCCTTGCCGCCCAATTTGTTTCCCGTCTTCCAGAAACTGTTTTTTTCTTTCCATCCCACCCAAATTAATATTTTTAGCAGCTAGCTCTGACTTTCTCCTTTTAGACTTTAGAACGTTCAAATTCTGCAACGACTGTCTGAAATTCCGAAGCAGAAACGCTCCCATCTTCGACGGCTTTACTAACAAGGTCTACGATACTTTTAAGCTCAGAGAAAGCTATTGTTGTAATCTTACGATGCTTCGCAATTTTCTTATCCATCCGTTGTCTGAATGATAACAGAGTACACTACCTATTCTACCAATACCTCATACAGCAGCAGTACCTCCCAAAGCAATCGCTACTGGCGTAGCAACAATCGTAGCCAAAATACCTATTCCAGCTGCACCAATTCCCATGGTTGTTAGCAGAAATACTGTATCTACTACGTCAAACCCATGGAAGACCCGTGTGTATTTGGGGCTTAGACCTCCTGGAGTAGAAATCTCAGTTTCAAAGTAACAGCAGCAGAAGCAACAATGACAGCGGTAGCAGCTAGTACACCGGACCAGATATCCATAGAAGCCCTACCTACAGGTGTATCTGCAGCGGCATGTTTTACACGCTGTGGTTTCTTAATCTTCTGAAGTTGACTTTCAAAGCGTTCGGCCTCCTTCGGGTGCAGGATATCCATCGTTATCTGACGTCTTACCATGCGTTCCTCCGCAGCATGTAAGTATGTTTGATTGTAAGATCAGGTGAGGCATAATATGAAAATTCTTGCAAATACACCTGATATTGTAAAAACTGATATCGGGGTTCATAAAAGTCTCAGGTTTTTGTGCAAATCCATCATCATCAGCTGGTTTGACGAACAACAGGACAACGCCGCTGGTACTGTTTGTAGGGAAATTCAAAGGCAAAGGGATAGTCCACGCAGAGCTAGTGAGGTCAAGCAGTTCTCCCCGGTACCTCTGCATTTCCGTATAGTTTACCGGGTACTCAATTACCATTCTATTTCGGATATCTTCTGCAAGGCTCGCTTGATTCACAACATCAAATTTCAAAATCAAGTTCTGAGGAGTGTTGGAAGCGTTGGTGTCATCGCTTGCAATGATAACCTTCTCGTTAGGTGCAAAGGGTATGATGTATTTAAACCAACCATGCAGACGTGATGGGTGAAATGGGGCGTGGCCACTTAGTAGACCAAAATATAATAGTATAGCAAATCTATTGCCAAAAGCTTTAGCAACCGCGCTGTCACCCTTATTATTATCAGCTTTATAACCAGCACATACACTGAATTTTGAGACAATTTTCTCTGCTTATGCCCGAGAAGTCGCTTCTAAGTCTCGTGCTAGAGGAGAGCCATAGGTCTGCCTAGTTGTAGTACACATTTGCGCTGTCCAAAGTCATGACAACCTGACCACTAAGTTTTACCTCTAGTTTGCCCACAATGTTGCGGTCTATGTTGTTGACAATAGTGCAATTCGCATCTGTGCTATTCAGAGTGATCTTGAAGGCCAGTCTGACCGTGCCTTGGACAATGATATCATGCTGCTGCAGCTCCGGAAATTTAGCAATCACGTGATTACATGCTATGGCCGTTAGAGTATCAAGCAAGAGTAACTTGATGAGTTGTGCGTACACATTTTACACCCAGACCAGTGCGGGTACTTCGTGTTGGTGCTAGTTTCTTTCCGGAAATCATGGCCATATGGAATACATTATGTCATATGTCTAATATGAGACGAAACTAGCAGAGATATATTTAGCCCTCAGGGGTATTGGAGAGGAACTCCAGCTATAAAGAAACTTGCAAAAGCTGCAACGGTATCTGAAGATGAAGCCCTTGGCTAAAGAAGCAGGCTATATGGCAGATCTACCTGCCACCTCCCGCTATGTACCTCGACCTACGTTTGACATTTCTACATCAAATCAAGTCCATCAAACCGACCTCTTGTATCTACCGCATGACAAGTTGGATACAAGACCTATAAATATGCGGTAGTTGCGGTAGTGGTCGATGTTGCCAGTCGGTATAAGGAGGCTGAGCCTTTAAGCTCGAAGCACCTAACAGCCTAACAGAGGTTGGTTCTGCGTTTACTCGCATCAATAATCGTAGCCCACTCGGTTGTCCGAAACAACTTCAGGTGGATCCAGGGCGTGAGTTCATGGGATCTGTAACTGAGACATTAAAAAATCATGGTGTTGAGGTGAGACGTGGAATCCCAGACGTTCATCGTGATCAAGCTTTTGAGGGCGCTTTAATCGTACACCAGCAGAACGGTTATTCGGACATCAGTATGCTCAGGAAATAAATTTGCATAGAGGAGAGAGATCGACAGAATGGGTAGAAAGTCTGTCGTTGTTTTGGCTTTGAACAACGAAGTTACACGACTGATCGGAAAGAAACCTGTCAATGTTATCAAAGCTAAAGCGGTGAAACAGAAACCAGCATCTCCAGCTAATCGCCCTGTTGGCTCGGAGGAGGAAAAGATACCTGCCTATGATGTAATGCCAGCCGGGTGAGCTGGAAGGGGCCAACGTCGTGCCAGAGATCCTATATGGTCTGTCGATGTTTATCGGATAGGGCGGTCTGTTACAAAGTCTGAGGAGCCTGTCATATACTATCTTCAAGATTGTCCAGGTCGTGGCTTTGTCCTTAAAGAGTTGTTGATCGTTCTTCACAACATCGAGCTCCCACCAAATGGCAAAAACTAAAATAATGCAACATACAATTAGGATATGATGTATATTTATAACGATACATAATGACAGTACGTACACACAACAAGTGTAATTGGCTACCGCTAGGTAGGAAAGAAATATGTGGAAGACCTGTTATGTATGATCAATGCTGGCAGTATGGAATAGTGATTAGAAATAGTAAACACCCAATAGTACCATGCCGCATGTGTGGGGTTGGTGTTTATTCTCAGACACAACTTTGCCGTGGTTGTGGTGGTAAAAGGGTTGTTAAAAAACTTATGCACATTGAAAAACAAGCTCGTACAAAGCTTGCCGAATTAGAAAAAGTATGTATTACCATTCTGTTGCGACACCCTATTAGAGGCATGGTATGTCATAGTATACAAATCTGGTACGACAACCTATTAGAGACATAACATATTATAGTTTACAAATCTGGTGCGACAACCTATGAGACATAGCATACCATAGTATACAAACCCGATGCAACCATAGCACACTGCTTTGGTACGACAACCTATTGGAAACATAACACACCATAGTATACATACACACCCGGTGCGAGCATAGCACACTGCTCTGATACGACAACCTATCAGAGACATAACATACTATAGTATAACAACGTATAATGAATAACTTAAATAGAACTGCATTGAGAAGGAGAGAGAGAGAGAAGAGAGACGTTGAGAAACCATGTGGTGCAAAATAATATCCTACTTGATGACCATCAGGCAAAAAAGGAAATCATACTAAAGACGACTACATAAATGCCATCATAGTTTTTAAGTATATGCCAGCCCGCAGACCAGAAAGGAAACCAGCTCCCGCTCCGAGAGCGCCAAGGCCTGTTCCAGCTCATAGAGCGCAAAGACCTGCTGCTGCGCCTGTTCCTATATCTGCTCCTACACCAAAGTTCAGAGGAGCACCCGGGACGATTGGAAATTACCCCCGCAGTTGGCAGATGAATATCGCAGATGAACAACGATCTAGCGCTGATTCAATAGCTTTATTAAATGATGTTTGCCCAGCGATTCACCTGAAGGTAGCAGAAGAGGTTGGAAATCTTCGCGATTTAAAATTCTAATTAGCACTCAGAGTTAGGTTGAAGAAGGATAATGCCAATGGAGAAACAGAATTCACAAGTCCAGTATTTCGCAGTCATCAGATGGATGTTCTGCAAGTAAACGAGATCTATCAAGCGCTAAACAACGCTTTCCCATACGTGATAGAATCTCTTAAGAAATGGACTCAGAGGAGGCCAAGATGGATGGTGGATAAGGTGGGGGACCTCTGGGTTAATATTGCTTGTTACCAACCACTATGACGCGGATATTATATCGGTTTACCGAAAGAAGTCAAAGCCAAAAAAGCTATCATCAATTTAAATAACCGTCATGTGAACTACCTTCGCTGGGCTCTACGATCTGCTCTGTTTCCAGCCGAGAAAAATCCACAAAGAGGCAGCAAGTATCCCTCAATATACGGCTTAAACTTTAAAGGAATAAAGGCCCCAGCTCCACTCTCCCATATTCAAAAGGTTAAAAAACAAAACAATCTGGCTATTAACGTCTTTGGTTGGGGTAAAGGGAAGATCGTTCACAGACTCAACAAAAAAGACAAGAATATCCCTAGGATCAACCTTCTATTGATTGAGAAGGCATGTAAGTTCTATTACACGTGGATCAAAAACCTCAATCGCCTGTTCTATGATGAAAGCACCTATCGAGAGCGTAAACACTTATGCGAGAGGTGTCTACATGGATATTACAGGGAAGACCTGCTCAAGGCCCACAGATCTGATTGCATAGGAATTGGTCAAACAGCTGTATGAATTGAGATAAAGAAGGCGAAAACAGCTGTCCTTCCAGAACTATCACAAGCAGTTGCTAGCGCCCTACATAATCTACTTAGATTTTGAGGCGCTCTGCCTCAAGATAGATGGCCCAGAATCCAATCTCACGCAATCCACTACCCACAAGATTCAGCAGCATAAAGCGTGTGGCTATGGGTATGTAGTGGTAAGGTGTGATGGTAATACAGAGCCTACCGTAGTATATCGAGGACCAAATGCAGCTGAGAAGTTCCTTGAGGTTTTGCAGCCGGAAGAAACTAAGATCAAAGCAGTTCTTGCAAACCCTCGACCTATGATAATTACCAGAGAGGATTGGCGCGCACACCTGACAACACAGGACTGTCATATATGTAAAAAACCTCTACATGGTGACTCTATCCGCGAACACTGCCATATCACAGGTAAGCACAGAGGTGCTGCGCACAATACCTGCAACCTGAAACTGCGTCTGGGCTCAAAAACAACCCCAATCCCAGTTGTGTTCCATAACCTGCGGTGCTATGACTCTTATTTGATCATGCATGCCATCAGGAAAGTGGAAGGAAAGATAACCTGCATCCCCCACAACATAAAGAAGTATATCTTCTTCTCCCTAGGTCAGCTGAGTTTCATCGATGGCGCACAACTCCTGCTTACGTCATTGCATAAGCTGGTTGCGGCTAACAACTCTGATGACTTCTGTATCACAACTGAATATGAACCGGATGAGAAAAAGAAACAATTGTTATTGCGCAAGGGGGTTTACCCCTACGGGTATATGGATTCCTGGCAGCAGTTTGGGGAGTGGTTACCAACGCAAGATACCTTCTATGGCAATCTCACGGATTAACATATTTTCAATGAAGATTACCAACATGCACAAGAAGTTTGGGAAGCATTCGAATGTGATAACATGGAGGATTATCACGATCTATACCTGCGGACTGATGTGCTCTCACTAGCTGACGTCTTTGAGATATACCGGAAGTCTTACTTGCAGCAGTATGGTTTAGATCCAGCACATTATTATACAAGCCATGGATTGTCTTGGGATGCACTCTTGAAATATACAGGTGTAAAATTGAAACTGTTCACCGACTATGACATGCATCTGTTCTTCTAAAAAGGCATGCGAGGTGATATCTCCACGGTATCCAAGCGCTATGCTAAAGCCAACAACCCCTACGTCTCAAGCTATGACCCTTCCAAGCCTAACAATCATATTCTCTACCAAATCATATTCTCTATCATATTTTAGACGCAAATAACCTGTATGGTTGGGCGATGAGTCAAGCACTACCTACGGATGGATTCGAATGGGTGGATGAGGAGCGCTGGATACGCTTTCATCCGATGCAGAAACATCGTGTTACATAATCGAGGTGGACCTTAAGTATCTCAAGAGCTACATGATGTTCAATATGCATATTTAGTTATATCGGAACGCATGAAAGTGCAGAAGGTGTGGTTTCTAGGTTACCAGCAAGGCATCTAAACTCGTCAACTGAGGTTAAACAGTTGGTTCCAAACCTCGGTGACAAAAAGCGCTATGCTGTGCACTACCGCAATTTACAACTCTACCTCTCTCTAGACATGAAGTTGACAAAAATACATACGTGCAATTCAGTTCAATCAAAGCAAATGGATGGAGCTTTACATCATCATGAATACAGAACTCCGCAAAAAGCCACGGCTAGCTTTGAGAAGGACCTATACAAGCTGAAGAACAATAGTGTCTTTGGTAAGACTATGGAAAATCTGATCTGCACAAGCGTGTAGACGTCAAACTCGTGCGGGCCTTTGAAGAAGACAAGCTTCGACGGTGGATAGTTAGCCCCGCGTTTGCAAGGCATAAGTTGTTTGATAAAGATCTAGCTGCCCTATACATACATAGGCGTCGGCTGATCTACCTACTGTGGTGTAGCGGTTATCATACCTGTTTACAGACCACGAGGCCCCGGGTTCAATCCTGGGGTGGGTAGACACGCCAGTGTACTACAACTGGTTATCAAAGGCCGTGGACATTGACTTGGTTGTCGATGTTATGTCTGTCCGTACGTACGTCGTACCTGTGTTCTCGTAAATAGTAAATAGTAAAACCTACAAAAACATACATTTTCAAGATAAAGGGTTGCACCAGGATCCGCACTCCGGGTGTGGGCCAAAATCCCCAGCTCATATTAGGGTGAAAACGGCAGTCATCCCCAACTCATTTTAAGATGAAAAACAGTAATAAAAGCGTTATAATAAGTGTGCCAGAACCTCCATTTCACATACCACTAAGGTGGTTTC
Source organism: Chiridota heheva (assembly GCA_020152595.1). Taxonomy (NCBI): domain Eukaryota; kingdom Metazoa; phylum Echinodermata; class Holothuroidea; order Apodida; family Chiridotidae; genus Chiridota; species Chiridota heheva. Next base: position 420,406 of record JAIGNY010002064.1, read on the forward strand.
TTTATTGGTTCCCATTTCAATGCAAATGTTAGGCTATGGAGGATATTTATATATATATATATATATATATATATATATATATATATATATATATATATATATATATATATATATATATATATATATATATATATATATATATATATATATATATATATATATATATATATATATATATATATATATATATATATATATATATATATATATATATATATATATATATATATATATATATATATATATATATATATATATATATATATATATATATATATATATTTATATATATATGTATATATATATATATATATATATATATATATATATATATATATATATATATATATATATATATGTATATATATACATATATATATATGTATATATATATACGTATATATATATATATATGTATATATATATATATATATATATATATATACACATATATATATGTATATATATATATATATATATATATATATATATATATATATATATATATATATATATATATATATAAATAAATATATATAAATATATATATATATATATATATATACATATATATATATATATATATATATATAATATATATATATATATATATATATATATATATATATATATATATATATATATATATATATATATATATATATATATATATATATATATATATATATATATATATATATATATATATATATATATATATATATATATATATATATATATATATATATATATATATATATATATATATATATATATATATATATATATATATATATATATATATATATATATATATATATATATATATATATATATATATATATATATATATATATATATATATAAATAATATATATATATATAATATAGGACATTGGAATATATATATATATATAGAGATTTATATATATATTTAGTTTATCAATAAATAAAAAGGACATTAGATTTCACTTTTTTATCAAAATATTTTAACTCATTTTAAGTCGAACTAAAAAACTAAGGTACATATTTTAATTCTCCCCAAGAAATTAAAGGAGTTTCTTCATCACCGAGTTTTGGATAAGTAACTTGCGTCGTGTAGTAATTGTGTGTAGTGTTTACTTCGTAGGGAAAGTAATCACATAGTTGTTGTGTATAAGATCTTGTTAGACAAAACACAATAAACAGTATTTTGACAAGGTTTGATATCCTTATATCGTCATTCTATGTCATGTAAATACGGTAAAATTGTAATTAAGGTTAACCTAAAGAAATCCCACACACACATAAACAAATATACAGCTTGAGCATTAAATGCATTAGAGATCAAAGCCTATTAAAGAAGTCTGAATAAATGTTGACCGTAGCATTGAGTATGGGCTCCAACAAGCACTTACGACAAGAGCTTTACAAACAATTGTCGGACTTATTACGTAATTTTGTGTCAATTTGTGATGCTCATTTTCTCCAGTCATCAGCCTACATCTCTACGCATCACGAGAATCTGAAAGCTGATAAAGTCAAGTGTGTTTTGAAGTTTTTGATACCTCAGTCTGTCTGAAGATATAAGTGTATTTCAAATTAATTCGATAACATATAGAATTGGCGTTCATCTTTGGTACTTTCGTGATATGACTGTACATATGAGAGCACAGACTGAATTATTCTTTGTTGCTTGGAGGTATATGGTTAAGTTTATACATTTTAGTTAAAAACAAGCGAGCCCTTTCAAACTATTGAGGCAGTACTAAAAAAAGGAACAGATATAAGAATATGGAGAAATATTGATATGATTCTTGAATAAGTAGACTGCAAATTGGATTGATTTTTTTTTGTATGTTATCCAAAAGATTTTTAAACAAATCATGCTTCTGATTTGAATGCTACGTCAAACTTTTAACAAATGTGACAATCAAAATGTACTCTCATAAACCAGGGCTGTAATTCTTGGAAAAGGGGAATGAAAATAAAGAGCAACATCGTGGAAAAACATTCTTTTGCACTGAAATACTTCCATGTGCACATTAGTAAAATCATTGAGCTTCATGCTCCACCCGTACACCCATTACACCAGTCACTTGGTTTACTCAGCCATTTCATGTGGTTATAACGTTGCACAAATTATGGAGCAGCATTGGCGTAGCCAGAGCGGATGGGCCATTCCAACCTCCCCCTCCTCCCAAAAAAATACATCAAGAATATAAAATATATGTTTCGCCCAAGTGAGCATAGGGGAGCAAGTTTTACTGAAAAGTTCGTTTTCTGGAACTTCGCCCCTTGAAAACACACCACGCGATTTGGCTTCGCCCCTGGACCCCAACAGGAGCCCTTAGGCGGGCCCCTGGACCCAATGCCGTGGGGCTTTGCGTAACGCGCAAAGCAATGTCGCCTTACGGCAACATACTTTTGGTTACACCCAATCAAAAATACCTCTCGCCGCTTATGGTTGGTCCCCGAAACAAAAATTCTGGCTACGCCAGTGTGCAACAGAGAAATGTTCGAACTACGGTGTTTAAGTGCAGCAGCAAAAACAATTGAGAAAGACTGCAGATGACTGAAACGTTGAAGGCTTTATTTCCTATAAAAAAAAGCATAACACTATTATGAGTAGAATTGACCTTGGATTTTTGAGTACATCACAGCTTATCAATTCTTTTATATACTTTTTTTTATGAGGGAAGACAACTCTCAAAAACTTGATGTGATTCCTTTCATTGATTACCTCGTCCTTTAAAAAGTATGACGTCTTTCTTACTTTAAACATTCGAAAACACTTTCCTACAATTTTGCATGTTTTCTTTCTAGAATATCTCAAATATAAAATTTGCATGCGTCAACAGACATTTAAGGAATAAGCAAATGTCAAAAATGTGTGTTATAAAATTATTTAATTCATGTCAAACCAAGCGAGAATTTCAGGAATAATAGAAAATCTTAGGGTTGCAATGCACATACCATGTCATAAGTCAGTTGATCAGTTGATTGCAAATATGTATACGTAGTTCCTATAGCTTTTGAATGAGCACCTAGGCAAAGGTAAAGCAGGAGCCATTCGTAATTTTGTTGTCTTAAAATTGAAATTCCCTGCAAGGAATTAAGAGAGTGCTTTCATATCTTGTTGAATAAAAAGTAGAGATAAAGTTCAAAAGATGCTTAAAAACTGATATTTGCATCTAATTATATTTATTTATATAATATATATTAGTCTGCAACGCTCTTAAAAAAAAAAAAATTGAACCAGAATAAATTAACGTTGTCTCCTAATGGTTATTTTAAGCCGATGGTTTTCACCCTATTATAGAGCTGTAAGCATTACGCACTACAACTTAGAATGAAATTCACTCCACGAAATTAGGACGTTCTAATTTTGGCACATTTAATAAGAAGAAAGGTAGATATCTAATGATGCTTGTATCTAATTACACCAAATAATCAGCAGAATGGTCGTCTGCTGCTTCATATACAACTTTATTGTCATTAGTGCTCATTTATAGGTAATGTTTATCATTTATTTTATTTTTTTGTAATATGTTTCCTTCACTGGCTAATAATCACCAACAGATGTACAATCTTCAAACAGGCTTCACACTGGGATTATTGGGCCCAAATTCCTTTACGACACAAGCGACAACTACTTGAATTAGAGAATGCCAGGGAAAGAAGATATGTGTTTGACTTTATCATACAAAAAGAATGACAGCTGTATTGATGGTTTTATTAGATATTTTTGTCAGGCTTTCTTCTTTCTCTCATTGTCACCAATGTGACGCATGCGTATTCAGATAGTGGCAAAGGAAAAAGGTGATGACACATATTCACACTTCTACAGTTTAGATTTTCTTCCTGATTGTTTCTTGTTTTGTTTTTCCACTGAGTGATCCAAAGGCATAAAATGTTGTTTGCCAATCGACAAAGAATCTACAAATGGTGATTAACCACTTGCTGAAATTTCTGCATATGAACTGGACATTCATTGTTCGCTTACGAAACACTGACAATTTTCAGAAAAATCGACAACAAAAAAACGAACAATAATTCATACGAATGTGAACTAATGAAATTAGCGGCCAATTCCTAAATTAATTTGGATAACCTTTCATCAATTTTCATCCGTTTTAGCTAATAATAGAGAATGACGTAATGTACTATCTAAAAAATACACAACTATTTCATCTTCATGTAAACTAATGACATAATTGATTGCCTTTCGAGACTCGTTTTACTGTCTTTTTGACAATCTATAACAAAACAAACTATAGGATCCATACCGTTAATATTCGCTGGGAGCTATAAACACAAGTCTTCGCAGTTTTATGGATCTTGGTATTAGGAGGTATGAGCATAACTGCAAGCACGGACGTGACCAGGTGACTAGGGCTACTTTGTTGTCTTTCATGTGAAACAGCTGAAGTTAGTGGGCAATTTCTAACAAATTTGGTAGTTTTCACAAAGAATGTAAATAGCACAAAATACACTCTGTTATTGAATATCATCAATAAGGACTTATTTTCGACTACCCTTGAAAACATTTGGGGCTGGGGAAGGTTGGTTGAGTCACTCCACCCAATACGCACATCTATAATTGCAATATTGTACAATAAATCCGAAGTTCCAAAATGATTATACGTCAGTTGTTCGGGAAATTGACAAACGTGTTAATCACATTTTACCCCACGACGTCGTACACTTGCATACATTTTGAAGACGTGCTTCATGACTGTGAAATTTCGCACACGTACGCCACATTTTCAATCTTCTTCGAATTAGGACATATACAACGCAATTATCATATGCTTATCAGATCATACCAAAATTCCGGTTGGATTTGAACTGGTTTTGAAAAAGAACTAACAATTTTGTTTTGTTGGAAAACTGTTTTAAGCAAATAAATAATACCAATTAGATCAGATAATATGTGTCGTGGAATATGCTTAAGCCTTTAGTAAGGTGTAACGACGTATAGATACTGCAGTATCGGTAAGATTGAAAATCGAATATCTATCGAAATCCGCCCTCAAAATAATAAACAAATCAGGCGTTTTGGGGTAGTAGTGCTATTATGGTCCATTGGGTTAGGGTTACATTTCCTTTCTTCGTTGGAAAAAATTAATTCTTACATGTAACCATATGTAGTATCCACACCTTTCGAAGAATATCGCGCTCTTCACGCAAATCATAGTGGCCGTTTGTATAGTGTTGTGTGCAAATACTTTATCTACGAAACACATTTTACTCAAATTTATAAACAAGGAAAGAATGCATTGAAAAGCTTTTTGCATTTTCTTGTAAATGTCTTGAAGACAATATGAAGCTCTGTTAAATAACTGATACTCGTTTGCCCCCTTTAGCTACACCAAGTAAACTGACAGATTAAATCAATTTTGCTCTCTATGCAGCTATAAGTAAAAAGAGATAATTTTGCCTCATAGATATGGAAATTAGATCAAAGAAATACTTCAACTCGATGTTTATCAATGCAGCTTACCACTTAAAAGCCGCGCTTTGCTGTTTACCGCGCGAAGTATTGCTGTACATTGTATAACCCAATTCCGATGTGGAAGTGCGCCACTCCTTTACTTTCCTCAGTTTGGTGTGTCAGAAACATGTACCGTCTTTCTGTTTTTGTGTTACAAAATGTTTTATTTTCTCAATTTTTTGACAAAAAACGGATGAAAATAAAGGTATCTTTGCTGGAAAAGTTGCCACCATTTTCTAATATATTATTTGTAGCATTAGCTTCTTTTATGTGCAAGATAAAACAGCGGGATTTTCAAGTAACTTGTTTAAATAGAAAATATCAAAAAACGCTCTGACATTTATAGAAAATCTAGCTAACCCATTTCGATCGAAACATTTACCAAATTGAGATATAGTGGGATGGCAACACTTTTTTTTTGTATTATGGTGTAAACTACTTGCAGTAATTTACGATTTTACTGAAATTAGTTCAGGGTACCATTTTTGATAATTATACTCAAACATCATATAATAAAAGACACATAATGTAAAACATGAAGTATCAAAGGAAGCTAATATATACCTTTGTGGATGAAGAAAAAATTCATTCTTACACTGAAATAAAGGTAAACATGATCAAGTTACTCTACTCTTTAAGATAAAGTATTGATGAGCAAGATATATTTTGCATTCTGGTAATTTTAACTGGAGGTATGCTTGCACAACAGCCACGAATGGCAACGTTCACAAAGGAGCCATAGAGGAAATTTCTATTCTCCTAACAATCGTGTAGAGATGAGTATGTAAATAAAACACATTTAAGAAATGTTATTAACGTATTGACACCTCGTAGTATTGAAGTATTTTATAATTTCTCTGATACATTATAAATGAAGAAGATTAACTTACCATTTCTTCCTTTCCTTATTCCGTCTTCTGTTTCGAATTGAATTCCACTGTCTTGAAAAAGAAGAATAAAGACCAATTCTATTTGTCCTTTATTAAAGCACTAACCACATCACAATGGGGTAATATTCTACCAGTCTAAGCAATATTCACTTCGGTAACGCAACTCTCCACTTTACTTACGTAGTAATCACACTGCTGCGTTTGATTTACTCATTTCAGTTTGTTTACTAAAGAACAAAATAAACCAGTGAGGGCACTCTCCAAACCACAATCCCATCTCATGTACGAGCTCTCCGAAAGCTATTGAAGAGAGTTTCAATAAGCCAAAGCTGTCACGGAGATGAATATTCAGAAAATTAATCCCAAAAGATAGAAAGTAATAGCTCCAAATAGTCGAAGTGAATGTTTGAGGTTCGTGTTAGATGTAGCATTTTTTTTACCCCCAATTTATTAAAGTAGATGAGGAAAAGTTATAAAGTGCCAGTGTTTTACACCACAAAGTGTTAAAAACACAGATAAATGATTTTCATGGCATGACGGGGGAAATTAATTTAAGAGCGTTAATGAATAGCGTTCTTGGGATAGCAAAAATTGTTTTACAGAAGCCAGTGTAGAAATGTATGTCAGAGGGTTGGAAGTAAATTCGTAGAGCTATATGGAACATCAAGATGTTGAATAAAAAGTTAAAAGCCACAATGTATCTTCTATTGTTGTGGTGGAGAAGCATATTACTAAGAAACTCCAACACGGATAGGTTATTATGTGCTGTATTCATTTTTAGACTTTAAGGCAACTTTATCCCTTGAATTGCTAAATACATATTTCGGTGCTCATAACAAAATGCCAGAAAAAATTCAAACTTTCACGGTGGCTTGTAGTTTGCACTTTCCATTTACGTGTGATAGGATCCCATGAACTAATTAATATGATTCATTTTTCGTATTATCATTATCATAATATTCATATTGATAAAATGGATGTGCTTCTTTTTACATTCTTTCACGAGACAAGCATTATTTTTATCGCCGGTTAGTACACACGAAGAGAGGCATGGAACTGATTTTGCGTATAGGTGAACAATTGAACATGAGGTATGATCAGTTGAAACACACAAATATAGGCAAAGCACTATAAAGGAGGTCCTCATGGGCCAATCAGTGGTTGGCACACGGGCATATTGGCATTTATTGACATGGTTTTATAAATCATATCATCTTACTTTACCGGTTTTGAATGAAACATTTTCTAACTTTTGTATGTCTATTTTCCAAACTATATGATAGAATAGTATGTAAATTTGTACCAAAAGAGCTTAGCAATTGTTAAATTGTAAGCCTTTTTTATTAGCACACGAATATGAAATATTTCCAGTAGCTCTTTTTGCACACAATTGTTCTGTCACGTTGGGCAACGAATCACTAATCTGTGCCCACATTAATCATTAGTTTACCTTTCTTTTACTGTTCTCTAGCGCAAATTACGAAATTTGAAATAAAAAGAAGTAGGACAAAAAAGTTTCCGTCCCTCTTTTAAAAACAGATTACACGTTTATTCTTTCCTGGTTGTTTACAATAATCGAAGGAAGATAATTTTCGCTTAAAATGACCGTTTTTGTCTTAAAACTTCATCACTGATTCCTGGTATATGATATGCTCTCTAAATGCATGACATATTAACTCAACAATCACAGAAATCCTTACTTTTAGTTTGCCATTGACAGATTGGGCCTTCATTGACTTATATTTTTAAGCATATACAGTATCCCACGTAATATTTGTGTCCCATCAGGAGTCGTTTTTCCAAAAAAAATTAATGGTATATCAAATGTAGAGTTGTTTGAAAATGTGGCCCTAACAGTCTTTTAATTATCTACCTACTGTGGTGTAGCGGTTATCATACATGTCTACAGACCACGAGGTCCTGGGTTCAAGCCTGGGTTGGGTAGACACGCCAGTGCACCACAACTGGTTATCAAAGGCCGTGGACATTGACTTGGTTGGGTAGACACGCCAGTGCACCACAACTGGTTATCAAAGGCCGTGGACATTGACTTGGTTGTCGATGTTATGTCTGTTCGTACGTCGTACCTGTGTTCTCGTCCGGGTCGTATTAAGCGTTTCGTGATAGCATTGTTTCTATTATAACCGATTACGCAGGTGACGACCCGTCATTGTAATTGCGTGTTCACTCGTCGTCGTCGCGTCTTTTAATTTCGGAATAAGCTTTTTAATTTGAAAGTTATGACTAATCAAAGTTCTAGTAATTTTCACATTATGTTAAATTTGTGATGTATGAGTGGGTGGATAGCTGAAACTCTATAATTATTTACTTTTTAACAGTGGTTCTAAATTTCATTTTCATTTTTTTTCATTTCATTTATTTGGTTTTTCACAACATTTACAATTTACATGTACATATAAATTTACATTTGCATACACATGCTTACAAAACAATATACAATGACAAATTACAAAAAAAAACAGATATACATAAGTAAAGTTATAGAAGAAAAAAATATATATATATAAGTAGAATGTTGTGAAAGGGAGTGTTGTAAAAACTCTTGTGAGCTTAACAGGGAACAACACTCCCTTACATATAGTACAAGACAGCAAGAAAGAAACACCGTTTCTTTTTTGATAGACCCACCCCATTCAGCTCCTCTCCCCACCCCATGAATAAACAGTTTAGAGAAAGTTCAATAGCCCCCATCCTATTATTGTCTATATAAACATAAATACAAAAGAACAAATTAAAGTTGTATCTCCCACCCTTACAATTCCACCCCCTTCCCCCCCCCCCCTCCACACACACACACACACACCCCACAAAATGCATTAAGTTAATAATTGCTCATAAAGTACCTTTTTAAATGACTCTTAAAACTGATTAAAGAATTAAACGTTTTATCCCTACATGGCAAAGAATTCCAGATATTGACTAATCGATTTCGTAAGCTTTTTTGGGCATTGTTACTGTAAGTGGGGAATGCATGGAAGGTAGTGCATTGTCTAGTATTGTATTTGTGAATTTGACTGTTCTGGGTAAAAAAAGTTTTGAACTTGTTTGGCAAGTTACTGTTTAGACATTTGAAAATAAAAGAAGCTATACTAATATTGATAGGATCTGTGGATTTAAGTAGGTTTAGAGAGGAAAATAATGGACTGGTGTGATCATAAGGATCACAACCAGCTACGTGACGGATAGCTTTCTTTTGCAAAATTACTAGTTTGTTTAAGTTAGTTTTATTTGCACCTGACCACCTAAATCTCAGAAATAAAAAAGAATGAAAGCTTATTTCATTGAGTATATGGTAAGACTTTGGTCAGAATTTGTTGCAACTCTTTAAAGAATTATGGAGCATATTTTGAAGCAAAAATATGTTCATAAGAAAATCGCTGAGCCATATACTTTTGCATGCGGATGCCTGAAAAATTGTCACTCAATTCGTAAATTATTTCTGTCGATGTAAATGTTTTTTCAATAATTTTTAAAGCACTTCAGCTAATAGTATCTCTGAAAGTCCATATACTTTTAACATTTCATTATCAAGGACTAAACAATGACTACCGTAACATGTTCCACAGTAAATCTTTCACTTATAAATTGATATGAACAGAAATTCAATTTACTACAAATGAAAAATGTAAACCCGTATTATTCAATGGTGTTATTGTAGAAATATTCATAAAGAGGCTCCCTCGGCTATGACGTCAGCGTGAAATCCCAAATCACTTGCACCTTTTTAATCTAACATCCCTAAAGAATAACACTCTGAATCGAGTCGTGAGAAATTAAAACACAATATTGTGTAATAATGTGGAATCGTTTTCTTCAATCTAAAAATTAATAACTTTCTTTTTAGTTAAAAATATATATTTATCTTTTCATTGTTTCATACTTTTTCCATGCTTAAATGCACTGTCATGCATTTTAATGGAACACAAATTAATGATATAACAGATATGATGAGACTTAATAAACCATTTTAGTCATGTTTTGAAATATTCAGTGCAGACTTTTTTAGCTATCGAATGGCACTATAGAATACAAAATAATTCAACCTGGTACGTGTACTGGAAAATGTATGAGGTGGGTTTTGAAATGTAAAATGTAAGTTGATTTGCAAAAGATTTGCAATTTGAAAATAAGAAGAAAATAAGTACCGCAATAACTTGTGCAATATCGCCGAGGGTGCGGTGGCAACCAGGTGTCAAACCTCTTAAAGGCCTCGTTTAATAGATAGAAAGGGTACCAAAAAGTATAAACGGGTAAAATCCAAACGGTATGCTTTGGCTGGATTCTGCTCTGTAAATCTGCCAAAATTGATCACTCACGTGGGTCCTTATATCTAAGTTTACTCCATGCCGTGCTAATTGAATCCTAATGTCCATATCCTTCACCAACTACAGAGCTTGTGATAAATTGTGAGGGCCGGCAGGTATAGTGAGAAACAATCCGTTACAGTCTAAGCTTTGCTTCTACTAAAGATATTAGACAGTTCTGAACTATCTTTAGGATAAACATATATAACGAGTGAGATATTGACATAAACAATAATTTAATTTGTGCCTATTTTCTTTAATTACATTTCATTTAATCACATACATACTCACATAAGGCAACAGGCAACCCTTCTCTGTGTTTCACCCACATTTAATTTAGACCCGAATACTTGGCTTTGTGATAAAACTCATAATGTACAATTATTTTGATCTAAAAAGGTACCTTCGGCAATGTTAAGCTTTAATTTTACATGTGCATTCAGCTTTCGAACTATTTTGTAGTCCAATGAAGTTCACAACATCAAAGATCGTGAAATGTAAATCATTGTTAGCATAAACCATTGGTCAATACTTAGGTTTTTAGTATACTGGTATACAATCACCACTTAATCTCCTTCAGTCTTTTAACGTGTTTAGCAGAACTCGTAAGCAAATGTTCATTTGCTTTAGGATTGGGGCTTATTAAACTTACTTTCTAATGAAGACGATTACTACGTCAACAGGGAGTTTGTTTCCTGCAGTTTACTCTCTTGAAGCTTATAGTCTTTCTCAACAACATTTTTTTTTGTATATTACGGCAGTTTTATACTCATTTACAGAAGAAAAAAAAAGTTTTGCTTTCATAAGTTGATGTATTGGTCATTGTGCGAACAAGCATTTGTTTGAACAAGATTGAGACAGCAATCTTTTAATTGATGGACCAGTAAAACCAGCAATCATGTTTGAGCAAAATAAGTGCAGCAACATCAATGACATTACCAGGTTTGGAAAGTTATAAGGACAATTACAATTAAAAGAGGATAAGAATCGTCAATTCGATATGCAGACCTGCAAACCATATCATGATTTAATGGTTGGAAATACGATTGTGAATATCCTATAGTACCATATGTATGATCATGCTGAAGAAAATCAAAATACCATATTAAATAAATTGACTCAAAATTTCTCGTAGTAAGGGGATGTGCCGAACCCGCAAATGAAACCGTTAGGACTCGCAGTGATTACTAAGTGGAGATAAAAGAAAATACTGAAAAATTAACACAATAAATTAAAGTGTCGTAAGGGTAAGCAATATCTTAGGTCTACCTGAACTGGAACAATTGAGGATAAAGGTAAGTGGTGTGTAACAAAGTTTTTTCGAGAGGTAGTGGATCACCATGATTTATCTCAATGGGCATTTCTTTCAAATAAATGGCTTAATGTTTTCTTCAAAATAATTGGCAAATCGTTATTTCCAAGAGAACATAATAACATTTACTGTCAAGCTTAGCGATAACTCCCGAGATATTTGCGTAAAATACAATTTGAAAATATAAAGAGAAGCTTATTTCGCCTCGGCTTGAAAAATGAATTCATATGAATTCTCTTAACTGTTATATGTGAAAATTTCCAGATCCAGTTTATAAAGTGATACGTTGTTTCCCCAAAGTATACACTTTCTAAACATGCGGTGTAACATCTTTAAAAAGGTTTTTGAAATAGATACTAAAACTCATCAGAGGGTGATGAAACTTGATGATAAAGACTTGTGACATCTTAAATAGTGTAGGAAAATTAAAATAAAAGAAGCATCTGCATTTGTTAAAATCATTTGAAAGATAAAAATGACATGAAGAGTGGTTTTAATACTTTATTTTGACGTAAAAATGCGGGATACTTTATTTTGACGTCACTTCCGGTTGTGGAGGCAAGATCCGATCCTCTGTCTGTTTGTACCACACAGTACAGCCAGACACTAGCATGTACGTTGTGTGTGCAGAATTACATACACAGCGCATTACGTTGCTGTGACGAAAAACTTATTTGTTTTTTTCAATGCTTTTTTGTCAGATAGCGAAAGTGAAATTTTAGTATTTTAATACTACAATGATAGTCACCAAATGAAAATTACTGAGAAAAAAAAAGAAGAAGATGAAAGCAAAAAGTCAAAATAAACGATTCTACTGGGGCTTGAACTCGGGGCATGATTTGAAAGAAAAAAAGTTACTTGTAATCGCCGCAAACATCTGGGCTATCTCGTGTGGTGACCTGCAAGGCGTTTTAAATAACTATATACCTTGCAATATAAGACAACGAATCGCGTAGCAAAATTTCAACCAATCAACAAATTTGAAAGGAATTCTAAATATTGTGCACATATGACGATATCGCCTCTTCAATATTTTGAAACCAGTTGGAGTTTCGTGAAACAATCGTTCAAACATTTTCAAGATTTGTTTTTTGTCAAGATCTTTGCTTGATATGTTCAAAGATCTACTGCAAAAAAAAAAAAAAAAAAAATGAACGCGCAAAAAAATGTTATAACCAAAATACTCCACTAAATTCACGTGTAGTATTATGCATGCTAGATTCATTCAGAAAGGATTATTTGGCAGGTAACAGTTGTGAAATGGCGTAGGAAGTACTTTACATTAATTGGGTTTGTTTTGTTATGTTTAAAAAAAATGATAACACATTTAACTACAAAGAAACTTAAGTGTAAACACTTTTTACCACGAGACACATTATACACCACTTGTTATGTCATTCTATTAGACATAACCAACATTTGTTACGTCATCTCAGTGAATGTAAACATTGTTACAAAATGTCCCGTGCAGGCAGTTATCAAGAGCGTAGTCTTTCCACAAAATAAAACACAAACCTATCAATTAAAATTATCAATGAAAAACAGATAGATTGGGAGATCAAACACATCACATAGAAACCCTATTTGCAGTTAAAATTTCGTTCCTTTTAGTTCGGCTAAATACCGTTTTAGCATCATTAAAATCGATGATCCATGTTGTTTTAATACATCATTAGCAAGATGAGATTGGCAATCATTTCCTTTAGGGGTAATTTGGTAACTAGTTACTTGTTTATTCTAAAAACTCAATAACATGAGAGGTATTAGTGGAACGAAAGCAGAAATGGAAAATTTGATTTCCCATCAGACATTACCCAAATCTGAACATTCTGGAAGTAAATAACGTTTAACTTGGTTAGAGAGGGTCAAATAATATAATCTTAAAAATCATTTCATATACATTGCGTAAAACGTGATGTTTGTTTCTATTTAAAGATAATGAGTAGTTATATTCACTTCTTTAACCTTGTACAACAGGAAAGAAACAACGGACAAGGTAAACTTGAAACAAAACAAAACGTGATCCATAACAAAAATGTTTGTTAAAAGAAGAACAAAAACTCACATATTAAAAAGTTTAATTCTAAGTGACATTTTTTTAAATTTCATTTTTTTACATTTTGAGACATACCAACAGACCTAGTAATGTAAAATCTGTAATGTAAAATCTGTAACGATAGATTTAATCGTATGCAAACTCGATTTATCTAAATTGTACAAGTCTCTATGCTTCCTGGTTCTGTTGTTCTCATTTTCATAATGAATAATCCAAAATAAGCCTTCATATGAGATCATAACTATAAGGTAGTTTCCTACCAAATTCCCTTCAACCATTGTAAATATATTTTACCTTTCATACTTACGTCACTTTTCCCATCTTTGATTGTAAATAGATTTGTAAATGATATATTTTTAATTGCCATTGTCCACGTGCGCCTATGCATCATATACATGACATCACTTTCAATTCCTGTTTCCTGTGATGATAAATAGTTCTTGGAAACAGGAGACTATTCTATGAAAATAAATACGGTGTCCAAAATAATTGTCTTTCTTTTTCAGCTCTAGCAAACAATTATCATTTCCTTCATCAATTGTTATTTTTCTCTATTCAGTTTGAACAACTTTGATGGCAACTTTCATTCGTGAAAAAAAGTTGAAGTTAATTATAAACTTTTGCTTTAGTAGCTCTCGCTATAGTCAATACTAAAGTCAATGAGCAGCGAGAACATCACTTTTTGTCGACTATAAAAACAGCCTTAAAACAAATCTATTAATACAACTTTTTCATCCTTGGGAGGTTAGGGATTCATTTCTTCTCGAACAGTCTAGGGTTCCTGATCAGGAGAAAAATAAATATTTCAATTTGGAGATATTGTGCAATTATCCCCAGAATGCACCTATCCATATCTCTCGTTGCAAACTTTAAGGTGTAAGATATCTATGATAATTTTGATTGAGAATGTTTAAAATCTTATTTTGTTAATATATCATTTAGTGTCTGTTTTATGCATTCGCCAGTCAGCCAGTACACATAAGAAATTCTCCAGTCCCTGTTAAGCATTTCAATACAAAATGTGATTGATTTTTTGTGATATGTCTTTGCTTAATCTAATTCGTGAAATAGAGGTAAGATTCAAATAATTATTGAGTAAGGTTCAATAACGAGGGTTTAACTAGCAATTACTGCTCTACTCTTCCAAATAAACCTTGGGTCGCACTATATAATACAGATTCATATAGGGTGGGATGACATATGATTCAGATTTTAGAGATCCATGGTTAGAGTTAGTGCTTGTAATAATTTATTTCGTAGGGGACTGAATCCTGTTATCTATTGTAAAATTAGTTGTCAATAATTTTCGATATTTTCTACCATGTAAAAGTTCAGCGAAAAGATCAGAAAAATCAACAGATCAAATTATATTAGAGAGAACCACCAACAAATAAAAACTGTAACGATTAGTTCAATTAGATAGACTATCGGGCAAACCCATAACAGAAAAGATCGTGCACACAAATACATCCCTAGGAGACATTAAATTATATTTCTTATGAATCTAGATGGTGTTAAGGGAATACTGATAATACGATATCAGAGGACCGTAGAATTCTTTGAGGTTTCAGAAAGCGAATGTAGTTTTCATGTCTTAGATAAAAGGGCAATCCTCAGTTTTGAACAAGAAGCAATCAAAGACTTTTGAATACTACTTTCTAAAAATGATGCAAATGGATGAACTGATGAAATGTGTATGTACATCGTAGATCCTAATGCGGTAGATGGAATTGTAAATTTATCGACTCAACTCTATAATGCATCGCTAGTCCCTCGACAAAAAAGTCGCAGGTACTCATGTTGCCTTTGTATATATAATATGAAACGTTTTTCATATCAAACTTATTTCAGAAAAGGGTCACATACGGATACATGGGATCCATGGTAATGTTCTTATTAATCACTCAAAAAGTGGTTCTGAGTGTGATATTCAAAATATGTCCAAAATAGATGTTGAATGTAACGAAAGTCTTGATAAAATTTTGTCATGTTTAATATTTTTCACACCTTTTTTAAGATTGATTTTTTTTCTCGTATTTATGGAAAAGAACGAGACAAACTTTGTTCACTCAGATACAAATGACACCAAAAACGAAAAAGTACGTTTCAGTAATTCCATGCAAAAGTCCGACATACAACTTAATAACTTTAGCCAATTGAATTCGCGAACTTCTCAAACAAATGACTCAAACGGATTTCATTTGTTTACAATCACTCACAAAAAATCTATCAAAGTCTATTGACAAGATAATGTGATATTTACAGTAACACTTTAAGTGTTGAACAGGAATCTCACGTTTGCTTCAACTTTAATTTGCTGGAGCAAATTTGTATTAAGAAAATATATTCATTTGGAAGATCGACTTTAAGTACAGGCAATTCTGCTTTTTTGCATTATGTAGTTTGTCCAGCTGTTCTTTAGCTTAATGGGGATCACTAATTCTTCGTTATGAAGTATAGGACTACAGACACATTTATTAGTGTCATGAATCAAAACATTATCAGAGACATAGAAGAAGTGGGACGCAAAACGCAAGTCACGGCAGATGGACGCCCTTCCCCCTCCGGAAGTCACAATTTTGAGATATAGAGACAAAATGTTAGGTTTAAAATCGTGGAGGGAACCCAGTACAATCTGAGTGTAAATTGGATTGCCTGAGCCACTTAAGTTCCTCCAGTTTGTGTTACTTTTACTTTAAACTATTTTGAAAAATAAAAAGACAAAAACAAACAAGTGTGAAAACATATGCTGTTTGCCATTCCGGAAATACATTGATCCTGCGGTTGGCATAGACGTGAATAAAACTAAACTTTGATATATGAGAGTCAAAATAAAACGCCAGTACTCGGCTTAGAAATCCTGAACTGTTCATCGATTTCTCTGCTTTACTTTGCTCATGTATCAAATTACCTCATTAGTTTTTAATATTTGATATTAGAACTGGAATTACAAAGGTGTTCATTTTCTTACATTAATTTCAAAGTGCAAACTATGATCAGCGTTTAAGTTTGTATAGAAATCCTTCCACCGAATTGGGGCATGCATATTTGAATACTCTCTAATATGTAGTTAGGAAGCGTAGCAGATATTTTGTCAGATGAATTTCTGTAGTTATAAAATAAAGATGGAAAGAGGAAAGTGAGGATTTATTGTTAGATTGCAAGGGGAATGTTATAAATAATTATTTTATCATATATGATTATTAAAGAAAAAACATGATAACTGTGGATTTTGTTTTTTTCCCTTTAAATTGAACTTAGCGTAAGGGTTAGTAGGATATAGCGCACTGTCATCACAATTTTTCAGATTGACACTGAAAAACAAAAATTGATAATTTACTCACATAACTTAGATGATATGTGTATACGTTATTCCATATAGTTTGGAGTTTATCTAAGCTAGCGTTAATTGTTAATTGTATATCTTTGTACACTGTATTAACAGTATCGTCATTCAAATTTGAACGACAACATTATTTCGATGTTGCTTTCTATTGGTATCTGCAACTTTAAAGGCGTATCATACATTTATATAATCGAATTGAAAGTAATCTCAGGAACAAATACAATACAATAAACAAAGACTTTTCAGGAATGTGAGATGTGATGTCACGATAGTCTCATTTCAGTCGAACATTACGCATTCTATGAGCCAAATGAGCCACTTAAGTTTACCTATATCGAAATCAGTGAAGGAGGCCAATAGGTGTGAAGAAATTATGTGAACAATTCCCAGTGCTCACATACTTCATAAGATAGTTTCCTTGAAATCATATGTCTATTTTCCAAAATTCCAAAATAAGGCTATCTTTGTCGACCAAAATGCAATGGGTATCTTCTTTTGTAACTATATTCCAGTAAAATGCCTCACATAGACACTATACGTGCATGTGATTGTTTCAGCTGACATTGAATGGAAAGAACTTAAGAAGAAAAGGTAGGCATGCTTCAGATACCATACATTCTACCAACTAATAACTACCCTACCGAGCGTTAACTTTAAACACAAACATGAATAGAGTGCTTTCCTGCTAGCAATAAAAGTCTTCAAGTTCTCGTCCGTATGTTTCCACGTTTTCGTCACTAATCTGTTAAAGCTTTCATTCAAGGTTTAAGTAATCTCCATAGATACCACAGTATCCCACCTGGAACTTATAGCCCGACCAACTGACTTAAAACATAAATGAATGGTTTCTCAGTTATGTAAAGTGAGGGCAAGGAACTTTTTTCGTTGCATGTTTTTTTTTTCTTTTGCGGATGGGGTCGATATTTAACTATATGTGCTATAGGCATGCATGCTTGCAAACGTTTTCTCGAAATATATACAAGAAAGTTTGCACAGTTGTATGCCTTCGTGTTTTTTTTTTTTTTCTCTCTCGTTTTTTTTTCTTCTGATTTTGTCTGTCTGGAAAATATAATTAACGTAAGTTAAAGAAATAAACACATATTCAACAAGTGATGGCAGGGGTGCCCATGTACACTTCATTCAATCTGTTGAAAACCCGTTACCTCACTTCTCTACTTTATGAAAAGCACAGGCAAATGCCAAACTTAAAACAAACACATTCCACGCATGAAGCACGCAATACTCTGAACGATTAAACAGTTATCGTGCTAAAAGTGTAAGGCAAATAAACACAGAACAGCAGTCTATTACTAAACCATCACAAATAGACAAATTTCATTTTGCGTACATCTAACACTATAATATTGTAGTTGAAATGAATCATTTACTTGTAAAGAACGAATCAATGCAGTTGCATCGTTCAGATACCTTTGTAATTGATTATTATTTTTTTCAATTGAAATACAGATTGTGCATTGTATTTGCATGTGTGTGACGTATGAAGGGAAATTGTGCAATAACTTCTTGCCCCAAACATTTTGCGGACCTATATATTACTTTATATTCCCGTATGAATATACTGATTCATACAAAGAAAGAGCAACCACGCAATTTGTGCTGGATTCACATTAAAGAAATGACCAGATTTACAATAATTAAGTTTGTATCTGTCAAGGAAATATTAATATTTAATAGTCAAGTAGCTGAGCAATGAAGTCAATCTTTGGGATTGCAAGAAAGATTCATCACAGAACTAGAATGGGAGATATCTTGATAAATGATTATGGACATTCACGTGAGACAATTTCTATATTGCCACAGAACAGTTTGACTATAGTCGAAACTAGACACCTCGATGCAGAACGTATACGTTCGTCACCATCACCTTGTGATCGGCCCAAGTCCTGATTGTTAAAAATTCTTCTAGTCGAGATTTATATTTCAAAGGGTGCATGAATTTCAATTGAAATCCTCCACACTATGCCTCTGAAGGCTGTAGTAATACAATGTTTTCCTGCTTAAACCTAAAATATAGCATTTTTCTGGAGTCGCATTAGCAAAAAGTACATGACAGGATGAGTTATGAACCAATCAAGTATAGTACTAAATTTTGTAGCGAAAATATATAGTGAAAGCACATAAGTCTACTTTCGTTTCCTCAGACGTACGTAGTAAGAGTTGCTGCATCACATCATGTTGATGGCATTCATTAAATGCTGGAAATATAAATTTTAGAGAAAAATTAAAACGAAATTTGCTATTTAATAAAGGTATTTTTCAAAAGTCATTCTTCGGAGGATCTATAGACCCAGTAAACTGGTAAAGGTTAAACTGAGAATAGTCTACTTTTAAATAGATTACACTCGAAAAGTTCTAAAGAGAATCATTATATTTGATATTATTTGACAGTTGGATTACTCCTGTAAGCGCATTCATTTATTCGGCACCAGGTCCTCTTATGCATTTTACTCGGTATCATCAGTTTGTTGAAGGGAAGTTTCAAAACCATTTTGAAAAAGATGTGCAAGCTTAGAAGATTTGTTCTGAGGAATTGCGTGATTGTCTGCCTTTCTCTTCTCTCCGTGAGAGTGACCGTGGATTATTATAAGTGTAGATAACCAACTCTCTGTCACAAATACTACCGACTTTTATGGAAAGAAACTTCCAAAAACCAGGAAATATTCCCTTTGACTATATTATAACAAAATAATATACCGTATTTAAATGAAAACATATTTCTCCAAAATGGGAATTCAAAAATTGTTACACCTACTGCAAAAATGATTTCTGGAGTTAACTTTTCACCATTTTTCTTATGATGTTTATTACTTCCTAGTGCTTGCCCTGTAATCTTTCTTTGCAGAAGTGTCACTGGAGCTGTCAATCATATCGGAAATTTACCTTAAATGGGTCATTAACTCTTGTGAACGATGCCTCATTGATAAACGAATATAAGACTAGATATTAAGGATACAAATAAATCTTTATATTTTTCTCCTTAACGGCTTTTAGAACTTAATAGGACTTGAAATGATAAATCAATCAATCTCGAAAACGTTTTCATTCCTTGGCACAATTTGGTTGTGTTACTAGGTTACATGTCATTAGAGAGTTATTCTATAGCCTCATGCCTCACCTAAGCCTGGCAGTACCTTAATTAAGAATTCTTGTTTTATTGTTTCTGAGATATATAACGTTTTAATTGATCGGTTAAAGCCATTTGAGAAACCTTAGGAAAGATGCTTAATGCACACAACAATAGTTGAACTTGGTGAACTTTACTGCGGAATCCCGCTTTTTTTATTAAGGAGGCTATTTAGTAGAAGTAAATTTAAAAATCGTCTGTCTTGTGTGTTGCTTAAGACGTAACTTAATTAACCATCTGAATGAAGTTATTTTAAGTATTTGCCATTTGAGCGCGTGAGAACAAACTTTTTAACGTAAATCTAAATCTTGATCTCCAACTTTCTAATAATATTTTGATATTCACTGACGAACATAGAAAAAAGTCTTCCAAATCGCACACTGCAGTTACTGTAGGAATTTCTTACGAAATGATGACCTTTATTGTTTCTTCAGCAGTAATAGGACATCAGTAGTATACGTTTGAACAATCAGAATAGTGGAATAAGAATAAGACGTATGGGATAGGTAACTAAAAAAATATGTCGGTCACACGAGCAAGGGTATCATTAGTAATTTGTTAATATCAGGGCCGTCGATGTTATCGACCGGCACCGGTAAAGGTTCATGAATGGGGGTGTGAACATTTTGCAAAATTCCTCAAACATGTTCCCTTTGGGGTCTCAAAACAAAATATAAAGCACACAAGCTTTTATGTTCTGGCCCATTGAAAGCATCTCTTGCTTCCTCGGAACAAGCGCAAGAGAACCTCAAGCAACTATTTACTTATCTAACTATTTATCTATCTTTTTCTTTCTTCATTTAACATGCAGTGAAATGAAAGACACCTTCAAATGTCTAGTATGACGAAAAGTCATAATAAAAGTTTGTCTTAGGAATTGCAAATATTATCATTCTTTATGTTATATTACAGACCATTTATTGGATAGATTATAGATTCGTCAATTTACCATAATAACGCAGAAATATTACAGTAGTAATAAACGCTCATAGACACAGTACCTGTCTGGATGCTATCAACACGGGAAGAGATTCGCAGTTTCTGGGATTTTGGTGATTTGGGGTTGATATTTTCTTCAATTGGATAAAATCAATCATGTATTATGAAATCTTGATACATTGGAATAAAGGATATTGTCACTGTCATTTGCTTGCCCGAGATAAAGAGAGGAGAAAACATTGTTTCATTTGATGTCTCCTTATCACTGTGCTCTAAATATTTTATTGGTTGTATTTGTTGACTGTGGCCCCGTTCAAGACGTAGATAATTGTCACAAAGTAAATCGTGTTATGCTTTCTCGGCGATAAAGAAAGCAAATGTCATGAATTAAGAAACTAGGCACCCCTTCTTTAGATAATCAATGAGTTCCAGCCAAAGTAATGGGTTATGCAAACAATTACCTCCTTTGCCACATTTCATTGACGATTAATCAAACTCGTCCTAAACTGTGGATCTATTATAATAGTTTTTTTGACAACCTTAAAAGATTACAATGAGGTATAATAATAGATATACAGTCCAATAAGTTTATCCCTTCAAATCTTA
>JAIGNY010002064.1:447500-581227 GCA_020152595.1 Chiridota heheva
AGATTTATTGCCACTTGGTCGTTGAATTTTGGGGGTCACAATTCTGTGGGACACAACTTCACTCAGAAAGGTACCATGGCACCACTTTTGATCTGAATTTTTGTTGCGTTTATATTGGCACTTCGGACCCTCGACCAGTTTTTCAATTTGATTTAAGTTAGAGTTATATACTACACTTGTCTATACTTCTCTCCTTTTTCACAGGTCTTCGTTGTACAAGGTAGCGGGTTATTGTAAAAATGCTTTGTTTGAACTTTGACTTTTGTGCTTGACAGAAACTCTAGGATGCACAAGTTCGCCCATAGGATACCCCTCCTTGGTATACAGTAGATTTTTGTACACGCACACAAAACGTCACACAGAGAAAAACAGACACACGCATTAACATCTGGTATCAATGGGTGATGGTGTATAGGGTCATATACATAGGCGGGTTTTGCCATTTTTCCGGATTTGCATCTTTTGTATAGTGATTATTTTTGCATCTTAAAATGCTTTTATGGTTTCGCTCCCTTCACTTTTTTTATAGGCAAATCCAGCCAATGGCCATATATGTAAAAGGCACAAACAGACTACATCATCAACACCAGTTAGTTTTTTTAATGATATTCACTAATCTAATTTATGTTGCCGCTAGGTTTCACAACTTGATTGATGTCTACAGTTTTCACATGAAAGAAGGGCTTGAAAACTGTCGAGATCTGGCGTTTGATAAAAGAAAGTCCCTAAGTTTTAAGGGTATATATGTCTTGGGAAATAAAGGAAAGGAGATGTTAGCATCATACTTAATAGCCACTCTTGATTTCAAAGCAAATTAATTGATCATCGATTACACATAGGATGAAGCTATTGCAACAATACGGCTTTATTCTGCACAGCTTCAATCATTCAGTTAAACTTCATTAGGTTTGAAGCGTTTAAATCTGTGCTAAATTGGTGAAGTATGGAAGGATTGACAACTAGGTACCTCTTTTTAATCTTTAATATTTTGATTCAAAAATTCTTTGTCAAAATTGGCTGCTTTCTTTGCACAAAATAATGTCATTTTTAGGTTTCTCAAATTTTGATTTAGATACAGAGGGATGTGACATGTCAATTTTCAGCCATTTTGACGAGAGTAGATGCCTTTCATATGTTTGAAAGAAAAGAGCAATGAGCAGTCTAGTGTTGCCTTTCCGTATACTAGTATGAGCAACATGCTTCTTAAAAAGAAACATTTCATAACAGAAGGTGGTCTTGTAGGCTAATAATATATGGCATGCAGGCAAATGCGTTTGAAATTTGAATCGGATATCTGTCGTGATTAGAATATGGCGGCGTACATTTTAATCCAAAACGTATCAATGTATGTTCATATTGTACCAATGTGTTTCAACCAATCAAAACACACGAAGTGAAATATATTTCCCTCCACGTTAGAGACAATAACTGACCTTTAATGCCGATTCACGATTATATTGTTTGAGTTTACCATAGCAATACATAAATGTCTCTGCATTTCATTAGGTTTTCAAATTTAAGCGCTAATTGAAATTTCTGGCTTTGAATTGGAAATACATGCACCCACATGTACATATACAAAACCTTCCGGCAAGGTCAGTTATGAGATATGTGGACCGAAAAGAAAAACTTAATTAGTACATTTAGGACATTGTTAATATTACGAAGGCAATGATATCGTAACAAAACAATATGCACGATCGGAGGTTGTGTATACAATCAGACAACACTGTTTAAAAAGTTGTAAGAATGAGTTTTAAAGCAATTTAACTAAAGAAACTTTAAAAAGAACTTACAATTGACATTAATTGTCCGACTAAGTAAACTAGGTGCAATTGTAAAATGCATGCATCTATTCATAAAAACGAATCAAAACCTTTAACAAACAGTAACTTACAAGGAAAATAATTGCATGGGATTGTTATTCACCGATACGATTTATGACTATTTTTTTTAGTCAAAGCCAGCACTTCTTTCTCTAAACTAATCAGTAAAAAATTGCACACAATTAAAAAAAAAAAAAAAAAACATATTTTGGTGACTCTCTTATCTTCTTTCAAAATTTATATTATAAAATACAGGGTCACAAATGCAGGGTCATAGAAGTGGATATAAATCTTCTTTCTTTCCTGCTGGTTGGCAGTTGATCTGATAGGATTCTCTGAGGTGTCTTTCAATATAACATAAACTGAAAAAGATTTAGCCTACCTATCCCGAAACAGGGAAACAACAACAAACATAAAATAACGTTTTAGATTCTGTGAGGTTTTTCTATACATGCAAGGCACAGGTATATGGTGGAGAATTCAAATAAAGTATATGAAAAGGCAGTTAATATGTAACTTAATTTGACAGGATATACGTTTGGTAAGCTCATGTTTCGAACATAGGCCTACCTTGAATATTTGATACCTTAGTGGGAGCGCAAACTAATGCGCCTATTTAATTTTTCCGCAAACGTATTTAAACAAAGAGTCACCCTGAACCGTAAAAGCCCTTTCAACGAAAGTGAATTCTTGCATTAAACATTTTCCAAAACGTTTGTATGATGCAAAGATTTGAACGTCTTGAATTAAAACTGATGTTATTTACCTGTTATCTTTTCAAAATATGAGAACTATTCTATCAAACGCTTCTTATCCACGTAAACCAAATAAATAAAGGATTTAATAGATAATAATAATAATAATAATAATAACATTATATCTCAAATGAAATATTTAGCATTATAAAGCTGTACATATCTGTGTTTGTATTTATAAGTACCAAAATGTGATAATTATTGCCATAATGATTACGGAAGAAAATAATAACAGTCTTTTATGATAGACAAATTACGGACATCATGAATGTATTTATGTTTCCTCTTCTGAACTAAAATTGCGTATGTAGAGTTCAAGAATATTACTGTTTTTTCTCGGGTTCTCTATATGATGTCATGCGCACGTTGTCCACCATCATGATATACTGCATATAATTTGATATTTCATATTCTCGTCTGAAATAATTCTTCACGCTGAAAATATATCACGGAGTTGTATCCTTATTTGTAGATCCGAAAAGTTTCTGATCGATTGCATCATCAAGATCTGGGAGATATTCTTCAAGAAAATGGCAAGTGCCTGGGATATCAGCGGGGAAGCCCTCTGGAAGCGTACTTCTCTCTCTAGGGGTGAATCGGTAACGTCCTGATATCATCAAAAGTCTGGAAAAGTTGTAATAAACAACAAAACTAATGATAATAATAATAATAATGATAATGATAATAATAATATTAATAATAATAGTAATAATAATAATAATAATAACAATGACAATAATAATAATAATAATAATAATAATAATAATAATAATAATAATAATAATAATAATGATAATAATAATAATAATACTAATGATAATATTAATAATAATGATAATAATAATAATAATAATAATAATAATAATAATAATAATAATAATATTAATACTAATAATAATAATGATAATAATAATAACAATATTAATAATAATAATAATGATAATAGTAATGATAATAATAATGATAATAATAATAATAATAATAATAATAATAATAATAATAATAATAATAATAATAATAATAATAATAATAATAATAATAATAATAATAATAATAATAATAATAATAATAATAATAATAATAATAATAATAATAAAAATAATAATAATAATAATAGTAATAATAATAAGAAGAAGAATAATGATAATAATAATAATAATGATAATAATAATAAAAATAATAATAATGATAATAATAATAATAATAGTAATAATAATAATAATAATGATAAAAATGATAATAATGATAATAATGATAATAATGATAATAATAATAATAATAATACGAATAGTCAGTTCCATTAAAAGTTTAACGTTTTTGTCATTAGTGCGCATAGTTATTACACCACATAGAAATCATGCAAGAATGTACTTTTGTTCAACTAACCCCAACTACAAAATCATTCAAAAATGAATAAATTTCGGATATTAGGTACATATACACGTAATATGCTCTACGTAACTACTTTTAACATACTATAGTGTTTAACATAACATTAGATAGCGGGCTAAGAAGAGTTAATCACCCCATAAAAAGTCTAAACTAACACCACCGCCACCACAAAAAGACGCCCAGAGTTAGTAAAAAACTTATCAATGTTGACCCTAAAATTGTGAACAGAATTGGAGCCAACTACCCACTCAGGCAAACCATTCTACTCATTAACAACTCTACCAAAAGCTAAAGCGCCGAATATCTATCCGTGAGGACTCTTTGGTCAACTTCAAACTGTTACCACGTGTCACATGAGGATTAGCTAAAACATGCAGAAATAACAGGAAGTTAAAGCATCACTACCAGATAGGAACTTAACAACCTGAATCATTTCGCCACGTACTCTTCTCAACTCAAGCGTATTCAAACCAAGAATTCGCAACCTAGAATCATATGAGAGATTCCTTACTTCGGGAATAAGTCTAGTGGCTCTTCGTAGAACCTGCTCCAAAATGAACTTATACTGTGTTTCTCAGTGCTGAATGTTTCAATCTATGCTGCATTCATGGCATTATTTGCTTATCAGAGTGAAGAAGCTAATACCACCTGGCAGCCTGGCTGGAACCTAAACTTGTGTGAAGACTTGTTATGACTAATATTGACGTAGATATTGAAATTATGTCTAAAGTGAAGTTAAGAGGTGACTATTAATCACATTTCATTTATTAAAAGTCGTTAGTAATGACACATATGAAGAAAAGTATACTTACTCATATGTGGTTGGACTTATGTTGATTTTTGTAGTCTCACTGTGCGATTCGAATTTATTAGCAAGCGTCACATTGTTTCCAAACATGCAATATCTTGGCATTTTCATTCCCACGATGCCTGCTAGTACAGAGCCAGTATGAAGTCCAATTCTCATCTGAAATACAGAATTTCAATCGATTTTACACAAATTTAATTTCCACGGGTATAGGTGTTGGTGGCGTGGTCATCTGCAGTGACCCACTTTTTTGTGACCCCCAAAAATAAATGTGTGTAACATAAATGTAACATTTATAGAAATTTAACACTTTCAGAATACTAAGAAGGCAAACTACCAAGCTAGCAAAGGGTACTAACGCCTCGTCCAGATTGTTTGTCAATATAACTGACTTCTGAAGTCAGAAAAAGCTAATCAAGTCTTGTTATTCGATCAAACTTTTCAGTTTTCCAACATCATTGCAGTTGTGATGTGCCCTTCCAGGTTGCTTCACTCTGTCGATATTCAGTAAAGACTAGGTACGTGTATTGCTCCCAAAATGCACATATCCTTACATTTACCTTTTACTACATCATTTATCATAATTGGAATTGGAATGGTTAAATATTCGTGCGTTTGTCAGCAATCTATCTCCGTGTAATGTGTATGTATATATGATTTTTGTTTGTGGCATTCTGCTTATTTCGGTCATCACCCATCTTTTAGTCTTTCATATCTGTACTCCGTTTGTAAATTCCTGCTGCTTCGAGTTTTGAATAGTCGTGGTACTTGACTTTCTGAATAGTCGTGGTACTTGACTTTCTGAATAGTCGTGGTACTTGACTTTCTGAATAGTCGTGGTACTTGACTTTCTGAATAGTCGTGGTACTTGACTTTCTGAATATTCATGTGCCGTAGAATCAAGATTTTGAAAACGTTGTAAACTCTGTCGTTATGTAAAGGTATTAATGATATGATTTAGAATATTTCCGATATTTCCAAAAAAAGTAACTAATCATATTGCGTACCTGAATAGGATTTCCCTGATGTGAGATAACTGTTTTAGCCGATGACATCATCACTAAGGCCATTTTTGCCACCGCTTCAGCACACAGTTGAGCACTTGTAGAACCTTGCAAACCCCCAGCTACACAATACGCATCTCCGATTGTCTCTACCTGAAACAAAAATTGTAGAACTGTCCGTTAACTGATCTCGCCTTACCTCATACTAGCATTAACAGTACGCATGAAATGATACCAATTGTTTTTAAAACATTTGGTGTTATTTGATTGAAAGGAATTAAGTTTTTTTAAATGAAATGTTTCCAAATTTTCAAGCTTCTTTGAAACAATAGACGTATTCATCCTTTATTACATTTTTCTGAGAAAAAGCAATATTATCAACACCTAATTTATTTATATATTTTACATATTGTGTCTTTTATAAGCTAATAACTACATTCATATAGAGATATTTAAAGATTGGTACAGGATTACAAACGAAATGAAAATCAAATCGAATATATGATTCATTACATACCTTGTATATATCCAATATCTCGCAGAAGGTGTCAAAGGTTGTGTAGATATTGGTGAGCATGCTAATGACCATAAAAGGCGTTGCAGTGGAGCATATTGCAGTAAACCCGACGATATCCGAAAATAGCATCGTTACTGATTTGTACGTGGACGGCACTACTTGCTCGCCGAGCCAAAGTTTCTTTGCAATTTCGGCGGGAAAAATGAGATTCAACAGATCCACATTTTTCTTCTTTTCAACATCAACTTGCTTGTGTGCTTCCTCTATCGTGACTTTCAGTTGGTCCATTCTCCTCTTCAGCCCGTCCTGTGCTCTTGTCTCCTCACCAACAAGCACGAGGTCCCTAGTTGCATCATGAATGGGGATATCAGCGAGGTAGAGTCCGCGACCAGTAAGTTCTTCCAGCTTATTAACACGGGGTGATCCAAGAAACATAACACAATCACTCTCATTTATAAAGATCATCTGACCCTTGACCTCTATAGCCTGTAGATTAAAAGCAACCGAATCTTACCATCGATTTTGATTAAAATTTAAGAATAATCTAAAGTAAAATGTTAGCGATTTCCCAAATTATGATTAATCAGTTACACATGTAGAGCTCCAAATTTGTAGTGTCTGTTATGGTTTACGTGAAAAAGAAATTATCGAATTCATTACATAGAAAATGGATCTGTGGTAATCACGTGTAGTTTGAAAAATGCAACATGGACAATTCAAGACAGGGACATAATAATCAAATTCACTCCATTTCCACATCGACATATTCGAACCACTTTTGCAAAGCAGTTTGACTTATTGAAGCAGTATAATATAATTTAAGCATCTTAACAATTTCTCAATCTCCAACTTTATATTCCATAGCTTACACTAAAATACATTTGTTTTTTCCCTTTCTGATCGCTTGCGGTAGTTTGCGATCACTTTATATATCTCAGCGTTCATACGACATATTTTAAACACATAAGTGTATACTACAAAGAACTGCATTGCATCCTACTGTTAATAGTGAAATAATATTATACATCTTAAGATAATAAACATATATGCCCGCAAACTAAATATGAAACACCAACAATAATTCGAAATATGAAAGATTAACGATGTGAATTTTATTTTCGACACTTCATAAATGACAGCGGCTTCAGAGGTGACAAAATGATAGGAATTTGCTACAGAATAAGCAAACAATTAATCTAAATTACTTTTAGTTGAACACATAAAGTAAAGCTAAAATTTACAATGTTGTTCTCGAATGCCATTGCATTTTAACGACTACTAACGTTGCATAGTGATGTAGATGTAGGATAAACGAAATGTGAAAGTGAATGGGTCAAAGCTAGGTAAATGAACTTACCGGAAGCACGTTATCATTCTTCGACAACAAGCCTATCCCCGTCGTGGAGAGAATGAACGTTTTGTTGATGTTCGCGAGAATGTTTTCAAAAGTCACCTTTTCAATATGAGGAGAAAGAATTCTGAAGTAGGAATTAAAGTTCAAACCATCGGAGGCAGCCTGTGTTTGGATCATTCTCATGACTGTGTCGCCTATTTGTTGGATTATTAAGTTTTTGTTGATCATCACATGAAACGGAAATGCAGCACAAAAGGTCGTAACGCCAAACTTAGCATCATCTATGCTAGTGGAGAAGCCGTTCATCTGTGAACCCTGAGTAATGTCAGGGGCTTTCTCTAAAACTGGCGTGTGACCATTTTCAAGGATAGGTTTGATAGTGTAAATACTATGGCAACATTCGTCCGTATTTTGCTGTCGGAGTAGTTGCACTTCAACAAATGTATTGAAAAGAAGAATGGAGGCCATTTTGATTTGTCCCACCATACTGAAGGCTAGGCTGATGCTGTCTGAGTAGTAGTGAAGATACGTCATGGATTTGTCTGGCGTGAACGAACACCGATATGAAGGTGCCTAAATCAAAAGTAGAACGTTAAATCAAGATAAACAATTTCATTCTGGATACAAAATAAACAGCGACTGAAATTTAGAGGAAAAGATTTCCAAAATATATTTAAAGAACAAAAATAATTAATACACGTAAAACAGTATTTTAATCTTTTAACAACGTATTGTAATAAATAGTAATAGATGTCTTCCCGCAAGGATATGAAGCGAGTCATTGTACATTCCTCAAAATATGTTTGCGTATTTTAGCAAAATTGGTAAAAAATGTAATAATTAATATGATATGTGGTGTTTGTTCTTGATCTCGAAGTTGTGTTTGTCACTGATCTGTAAATTCTCCTCATATGCACAAACTGCCGAAAGATTTTAATTTCACTAATAAACCTGTAGCATTAATAGCAATTTGTCATTACTTGTTTGATGTTGTTATGATTATGGATCAGAATGATCATATAAACATGTATTATTATTCGTAAAATCACCTTTTTTTTCCCTGCATTTTGATGAAGCCCATCAATATTGCTGAAGAAATCCACCAACGTACCCCCTAAAGCACCAAGTATTTCACCGTAAAATTCAAAACATAAGCAGAAAAATTCCTCTCCAAATCTATCCATGAAGACACGGTATTCAAGACCTGTCGAAGTGTTAAGCAATGCAAAATAATTAAATAGATATATAACTCTTACAGGAGGCGTTATAAGAGTTCGTTAATACACAGTATTAATTAATACATAGTATTTTTCTTCTCTCTTTCAACTCAATTCAATGAATAGGCAACAAGCCGTTTTCATAATAATATAACATACAGGACACATTCAAATAAAATATACATTTAACATACAACACTAATAAAACTTACAATAACAAACGGTGAATTTGAATAAATTAATCAAATTGAGTGTTTTTTCTGAAAATAAAAAGCTAATATTACTTCTCTGAAATGTCAATATATAGTCTTATTTTGTTTTGCTTGGTATATAACTTAAATTTCTTCCATATAAACGAGTATTTTCTGATATAAAATGAATACATATTCGGGATCCTATAGCAGAATCATTAAACAGACATTTAGCGTTAAACACGTTAACAAGAAATTATCCAAAATCATCAGCCTTAATATTTTCTACATTGTCTGCTTAAATTATTAAGATATATTTATTTCAAAAATAATCAGCTTCATGACACACAAATGTAACTATCAAAGGCATATAAATTCAAACCCTTAACCTTGAGAAATAGACTGGCAAAGACGAAACAAAATTTAATTAAAAATTGAAAAAGGTTAAAAAAAAGGTTTTGTGGTTCTGATGCTTTTTATTCAAAAGCTGATTTATTGGTAAAGTTTGTATTAACTGTCATGTCAATGCATATTATGAAATATTTGTTCTATGATATTGATTTATAAGCCACACCCACTATGATTAATAAAAATGTTGACAACATTAGCATTTGCACAATAATTAAAAACATTATCATAGCAAGTATGATGCAAAAACGGTTGCTCATTTATCTTTTTTTAAGAATTTGTCAGTAAGCCCCGTCTAATCATTAGTATTTATGACATCACTACCACAACATTAGGACATATGGACAGACCATGACCTTCTGTGTACAACATATGGCATAAATCCGATATACAGAATCATTCATGAGATACAGTATGATGTTTACATCATTTAGCACTTTCACATTAAGCTGTTAAGCCAAGTTTACCTTGCATATTAATGACATATGAATAAGAAACAATATTATCATGCCGAAGATGACGCAAAACGGACATACAGTTGCTCATTTATAACTTTTCATTTTCAATTTAAGCCCCGCCCACTAATGAATATGTATGAAATCACCACAACAAACATATGTGCACATCTGCAGACCATGAGCTATCTGTGTACCACACATGACGAGAATCCAGTCCATAGTTTTTGATATATTGTGTTTACTTGTGCTTTTTGATTACAAAATCATATTAAGCACAGCCCACTATGCATATTAATGAAAGTCAAAGTTTGTATATAATGAGCATGTACACACTAGCTAACATCGTTATTACAACAAATATGAAAGAAAACATACATGTGATTGTCAAAATAAGCACATGTTAGGCCTAAGCGCCGCCTTCTCATTGATATGCGTGATATCACCACCGAAAACAAAACTAGGGCACATTTACAAACCATAAGCTATCGCATGACGTGAATACAGTTCAAAGTTTTTGAAATATTGTGTTTACAAACTTTTTGTTTACAAAATCTTATTAAGCCCCACCCACTTTGCATATTAATGGTGTCAACGTCTTTATTCAATGACACGTGCACACTATCTAACATTATGTTTATAACAAATATGAAACAAAACAGACATACGGTTGTCAAAAAATTATTATTTCAAGATTTTTACATTAAGCCCGCCTACTCATTAATATGAATGACATCACCATCAAAAACAATAGGGAACATCTAACGACCATTACCAAATATGACATGAATCCAGTTTACCTTTCTTGAGATACCGTGTTTACAAGCTGTTTTCAGCAAAATCATATTAAGCCCCACCCACTATGCATAATAATGAAATTAAACGTGTTTACATCATAGCCATGTACACACCAGCTAACATCACAAATATACCAAATATGAAACAAAACAGACATGTGGTTGTTGAAACAATAAGTTCACGATTTTGACAATGGGCCCCGCCTACTCATTAATATGCACGACATAGCAATCAAAAACAAGAAGGTACATCTACGGACCATGGGCTATATGTGTACCACATATGTTATGAATCCACTGTATTGTTCTTGAGATATCGCGTTTACGAGCTGGCCGTCACAAACATACACATACATACATACACACACACATACATACATACATACATACATACATACATACATACATACATACATACATACATACATACATACATACATACATACATACCTACATACATACATACATACATACCTACCTACCTACCTACCTACATACATACATACATACATACATACATACATACATACATACATACATACATACATACATACATACATACATACATACATACATACATACATACATACATACATACATACATACATACATACATACATACATACATATATACATACATATATGCACGCATACATACATACATGCACGCATACATACATACATACATACATACATACATACACACATAAATACATACACACATAAATACATACACACACCATCATGACCGCATAGCTTCCTAATGCTATCGCATCGGAACCAATAAGTGGTACATCAAAGTTACCAAAAGGTTAATAAATACAGCATTTACGACGAAAGAAAAGTTAATATACACAAGAATCCAAGTTTATTGGATATAGAATAATTTTTTGAACCAGAAACTTCTTTAGCTGAAATGAACAAATAAAATTTAAATGTATTAATAGGTCGTTAAGTACCTCAGTCATTCATACAGTGTAGGGAGGCGAGGATTAAAATGGAAGCAAATGATCGTCACTTTTCCATATGAGCCAAGTTTTTTTTTTTTATTGATGTTACATCTTGTTCTGTTCAAGAAATATTGAAGTTTCAAGTTTTTACAATTTTGTTCCAAAAGGTGTAGAAGACCCACTGCAGTAGAGTAGTGTCATATTCTTACTTTCGTAACAATTGTTTATGTTTTATATTAAAATTCAACGTATATATTTAAATTGTTTTCATTAAAGTACATAAACAATATGATATTAAAGTGAGGAATGTGACGAGTGATATCACAACTACTCTGATTGCAGTCATTTTCCCATAAACCAGATATAACTGTAATATTTCCTTAAGACTTTCAAACACTTTTTTCATCATTTTTGTTTCTTTAAATGTACTCTTCCAAATGAGACATATTTATGACCCATAAACCAATCCTGTAGCTCATCTTGAAAATATTATAAAAGAAACATTGTCATTTTAGCTGTACAGCAACAGCTACGACGTTAGGCATCAGTTTTGACATATATATATACTGTATAAATGGACACACACAAATTGTTAGGGCAAAGCCGTACTAATTGACAAGAATGACTTTATTGTGTTATTAAAATGTTGAGGTTCACAAGGACTTAGGATATGCTTTTCCATCAATTCTGATACATTCCGTACCGATCCTTTTTACAAATATTGGCGTTTGAATGTCTCGCTCTTAAGCGAATTGAATTTGTAGCTAAAGCTACCGGTGTCCTGCGTCAGTATAATAGGAAAATATAAGTTTATGTAATCAGAAAACCATATGTTGTATGGTAAGGAAAGTCTCAAAAATATGGAATATTGCAGTTTGAATCTAATCCCATTCTCTTTCATTTTAAGTATTGGGTGCTTACCTGAAATTCATCATCAAAGATGATGATTTTTTATATGCAAGCGTTTTTCATGACAAGAAAAGGGTGCACAACAAAGCACCAATCACTAAGGTAATATGTATCATAACTTGATACATAAAGATGAAAATGTATACATGTTGTGTAGGAAACAAATGAAAATTTAAAATTGTATTTAAAATGAATTAAATTGGGCCCAATGGCCTAAATTTATCAATCACAAGGCACGATAACTCTCAAGAAATATTACACAAAATACTCCACACTCCACACAATGTATCTAAATCATCAGTGTTGTATCGATGAAGGCAGACAGAATAACTCTTCAGTAAATTGTGCCCTTAAGATTTAAATTTCCAAATATGGAAGCAAAGAAGAAGTTGTCTTCTATTAACCACTCAAGCAAATCTTACCTAATTCATCAGCTGCCCTTGCGGTTATTCTCGCCAGATCATCCTCTTTAAGTTGTTCGATATCTTCATCGTCTGCTTCCGGTACATCGTTATCTTCAAGAAAAAATTCGGCAGAAGCTTTCTCAATGCCTTCCTTACTTCTGTTGAGAGACAATATTTATTCGACATGTTTGTTATGTTTTTGACGTTAGTTTCAACACAACAACTGTTAAGCGCAGCGTTGAAGTAAGTATTTATTGAAACAATTCTACTTTGATACGTGATTGCAGGTCAAAGTGACATACGACCACCAAGCTGCCAAAAGGTCTCATGATGGATGAAAATAGCTGTACTTTAACAATTATCCTAAAAGCCTATACATTACTTACAGAAATGACGATGGATCCTCATAACCAAATGTTCCAAAAACTCTTCTTAACGTCAGAGCGATGAACTTTGCCTACAAAAAAAAATGAAAAGTTTTTTAACGTTCTGATACTTCTAGAACTTGGCATAATTAGTGCATATAAGACTCGCGGACATATTTCGTTATATAGGATGAGCGTGGAATAAAAGAAATATAAATTAAATATGTTTGATCATTTCACTTTTCTGTTGAACATGGGAAAAAATTACAAAAGTTGATATGAGAAACTTTTGAACAGAATATCTTTTTATTTGTAATTAGATAAACACTATTTCTGCGTATAAACGTCACATATATATTTATGTTTCCATGCGCAGATAAGAGTTTTAACCAAATACAAAAGCGGCAACTAATTCTTGTAAGATTCTTGGGGAATACGTAAAGTGAAAGGAATTTTTGAGTACAGAGGTTCTTGTGTTATTTTGAGTGTTGTTTCTAATTCTGAAGGAATATTACAGAATGTGTTTATTGGTTACTCAAACCCACATTCACAGTTTTACCGATACTCACTAAGAATGTGTTTAGATCAGACAGTCCAGGTGAATCCTGGACGTTTGGTGTAATAAGAAAATATACCAAAACTTGGTATAAGCATTAGCATTAGCTTTTGCACAATAATTAAAAACATCATCAAAGCAAGTACGATGCAAAAACGATTGCTCATTTATCCTATTTCAAGAATTTGTCAGCAAACCCCACCTACTCAGCAGCATTCATGACATCACTACCACAACATAAAACATACGTACAGACCATGACCCATCTGTGTATCGCATATAGCATAAATCTCTTATATCGTTTATGGTGTTTACATTATTTAGCACTTAACGTTAAGCCACGCCCATTATGCATATTAATGACACCTGTTGATAACATAAGCATGTACACAATAACCAACAAAATTATCATGCCCAATATGACGCAAAACGGACATACAGTTGGTCATTTATCACTTTTTCAACATTTTCATTTTAAGCCCCGCCCACTTAATAATATGCATGATATCACCACCACAAACATTGGGCCATATTTGCAGACCATCAGCTATCTGTGTACCATATGATACACTATTCCAGTTTACCGTTCTTGAAATACCGTGTTTACAAGCTCTTGTCAGCAAAATCACATTAAGCCCCGCCCACAATGCATATTAATTAAATTGAAAATTCCTTTATCATGAACATTTACACACCACCATGATGTTTCATATTTAGACCAAATATGAAACAAAACAGACCCCATGTTGTTAAAATATAATTATTTCAAGATTTTCACTTTAAGCCCGACTATTCATTAATATGCATGACGTCATCCTAAGAAACAAATGGATACATCTACCGACCTTGGGCTATCTGTGTACAACGTATGACATGAATCCAGAGTACCGTTCTTGAGATATCGCTTTTACGAGCTAGCCGTCACACACACATACACACATACACACATACATACATACATACATACATACATACATACATACATAAATACATACATACATACACACATACATACATACATACACACACACACTCCATCATGCCCGCATTGGTTCCTGATGCTATCGCATCGGAAATGAATAACAGAGTAATATCTGTCTAATACTTTAAGCAAATACAGCTCGGTAAGTTCATTGATTAATCACAGTTTGATCACACGGACACGAGTCGAAGAAAAGCATGTTAAAAATGCATGTTTCGTTTCCTATATACTGAAAGCAAAGAACAATGTTATTCAAAATATCAGAAAGAAAGCACGCGAACATTATATCGACAATTCAAAAGCTTAGAAAACAAACAGAGAAGTAATTCAATTCTACTCTCGAATAACGAATCATTCGATCGATATCTTGCAGTCATAGAGTTAATCTAATTTTACCCTAAAAAATATGAAGTAAAATGTTTTTCAAAGATTTTAAGAAGGGATAATCAAATTAATTACGCCTATTATCGATCAAACTGATGAATCTTGTTTTTATTTTCCTGGTAAAACGCTTTGAACTTCGTTGCTGTGTTTCTATTGTTTTAACTAAACATAAACAAATTGTTAAATTGATTCATACTTTGAGCAGGTAAACCTCAAATTCTATTATGAATCAAAGTTTGTTCATACGATTTAAATTTTACGAAATGCATGGTTCTCTTTTCTACATTTTGAAGCAAAGTGTGAATGTTATCCAAAGAACCAGAAAAGCAGTACCCGAACAATATACGGATATTCAGATACGATAACAATACTTTAATTCTGCCCTTACGATCTGAAGAGAATACGAGTCATTCAATTGGTATCAGCTGCATTTTGTATGGATGAACTTTCTTCTAAATTTTAACTAATTTCACATCATGAAAGCATGAAGTTAATATTTTCCAAAGGTCACTCACAGATTAGCTGAGATGTTATTCGATCAAAGAAACCAAACACCTGCTCTTGAGTTTTCTACCAAACTGTCTTGTTTCTGTCTTGTTAAAACACATAGACAACACTGTTGACTCGGTTAAAACATTAAACAATGTAGCTCCATAAGCTCATTTAAATACGATCATTCACACAAAAGATGGGAGAGAGAAAGATTTTACAAATACATGGTGCGCTTTCTATAGTTGTGAATTGACAGTGTAGTTGTTTACTTTAATTCTACCAGTGCGATCCATAAAGAATAACAGCAATTCGATCAATATCAGTTGCAGTAATTGTGGATGGCCTTACTCTTTGAATTAATTTAATTTCACATCATGAAAGTACCAAGTGAAATATTATTTTTTGAGAGGAGCTTACCAATTTGGCAAGGTGTACGTTTAGATCAAATTGGCAGATTGGCGAAACGGCTCATTTTGTTTTTTCAGTCAAATGCTTTGAATTTTATTGTTATATTTCAATCTCTTTTACTGAACTATCGATACAACGAATTACTGGATTAACCCTTTTGAGCAAATATAGTTCCACAAGTTCATGGGTGAGTCACAGTTTAGTCATATGGACAGCGAAGGAAAGGAATTTTAGAAATACACGCTCGTTT
The DNA here is from genome assembly GCA_020152595.1 of Chiridota heheva. Taxonomy (NCBI): domain Eukaryota; kingdom Metazoa; phylum Echinodermata; class Holothuroidea; order Apodida; family Chiridotidae; genus Chiridota; species Chiridota heheva. The sequence goes on from JAIGNY010002064.1 coordinate 463,925, forward strand.
TCTATACCTAATGCAAAGTACAAATGTTATTCATAACTCCAGGAAGCACACGGGAACAATATGTCGATAACTCAAAAGCTTGAAAAACAAAACAAAATTAAATTTCATTATACCCTGTCTTCATGCGTAAATTCATTTTTCTTAGCTAGTCTAATTTCATATTCTGAAAGTTGATATTTGAAGAAGAGATAATCAAATTTGACATACTCATATGTAATATTCATCTAGCTTACCAACAAATAAACTTGATTTTCTGTCAAATTTCAGAATGTTTTAATGTTTTCAAATGTGTTTCATATAATTGCTTATACTCATTATATTCAAATTTTAATGAAAGTCTTAAAAGATTGTTCAGCAATCAAACATATTTAACTTGTGTGATAAAGTGAAATTCCATGAAGCCCCTGCGGTCAGTGCTTAAAAGTGTCTTATTCAAGATCAAAACTTGTGACGCAGAACTCATTTCGGGAATCGAACCAGTATCTATGGAATATGAGTTTGACTCTTTACTAGTGCTTTAAACATCCCTCAACCTGTTTTGTATTACGGGAAATGTACGTTCTTCGTCTTTTTTGTGAAGTTTCAAACAACAACCATCTTGACAGTATGGAGCCAATTCATTTGACAGATAGTTTTTACCCTTTGACTAAGTAACCAATGTAACAGATCGATAACGTTAAATGTTTTCATTACGAGTGCTACTAACTGTCATCTTCCAGTCTTCTATTAACTTACAAGCAAATCAATAATTTACAAATGCTCTTTCCTTTCAGACCCCCTTTAACGCAACATCAATTACCATTTAACTAAATACTATATTTCATTATAGCTTGCACTGTCACCAAGAAAATGGCAACAGTGACCGTTCAAAAATACATGAAGTATTTTATTTAAAGAAGATGTTGTTGTAATTGCTTTCCTTGTTTTTCTTTTCCTTAAATTTATGCCTTTTGGAGGTGGGGCATGAGTTCATCAACGACACACGTTCAAGGACAGGCATGATGTATGATCTGTCTGTACCAGAGAAAGTGGTTCGATGTCAAGTAGTGCATCTGAATAAATGAAATTTGTATAAGCACAATTCTGGAAAAGTATTAGAGTAGACCCCATAGAACGGTTCGTGGGTGTTAACGTAATACAGGTTGTGATATAAGCAAAGTGAAACACCTTAAACACATTAATAACCAAAAAAAACTACCACGCCATTAAAAAAAAAATGTGTTGGTTCTTTCTGGTGAAAAGTTGGAGTTAGCTTGAATTGAATTCATTTGAACCTTTAACCAGCTATGCTTTTCTCTTTATTTCGTCAAGTAAACGGTATATATTTGTGTAGATTGGAAACCTTCGAAGAGAACTGTTAAAGCAATAAAGTAAGATGAAATAATGTCAACCTAGTTTATTGTTTAAAAAAGCTTACATAAGGAAACAAACTTGATCGTTGAATTTAAGTACATTTAAACTTGTTGTGTTACATTATTTTAAGACTCATTTATTCTTTAAAAAACCAAAAACATGCATGCATTACAATAGAATAAAGCCATATCTTTCTTAATACTTTCCTTTCTTAAAATTATCATAGAAAGGATATTTTGTTGATCTATTGGATCATTCGTATCAGTTGTCACAAAACTACATAAATTTAGATAAACATTCTTTAAACTTCAAGATCTGAAGATCTAGGTACGAAAGGCTTAATAATTACCATACCTTAAACAATGAAAATAGTAACGATTTGATGGATCAAGAATTGGCTCTTTTACAAATTTTGAATTTTTTGTAAATTTTTCGTACATTGGGTTTGAAATCTCTCTCAACATTCTTTGAAAAATACATAGATTTGCAGCATAATCAACATCTAAGTGAACAAGACGATGGTTGAACTATACGAAAGACACTCGTCAAGACTTATGTTTCCATACAAAACATCAGACACTCATAAAAATCCCCATACTCTCATAAGTCGTAACTCCGCAATTAGATATACTAATTTCATTAGGCCTATGTAAAGGTAACCAAAGGTATTAAAAATGTACCGTTTTTTAATTCAAAAGACAATTCTCATCACGGTACACTGTTAATGCTGCACGCCTTTAAAGCTAAATGTCTTAAGGAAAATTGTACGTGAATTAGATAGCAGTTTATGATGTTTAGAATGAATAATACAGATGTAATTGATAGCCGCAATGGAAGGATAGAGTATTATGTTGTTGTCAAAACATTGCATCTTGTTGTAGTCTCTGTTTGTTGCTTTAAATAACAAAGCTAAATTCCGAAAACCCTGGATGTTAAGCATCTTAACCGTTTAACCTAATAAAAGCAAGAAAGCTTTGCTGATTGCGTAGTGATTCAGAATCGGCACGCTCCATTTCCAAGAATAGACTGCGCGGCGCTTGCGATCGAGTCATAATGTTACCAATGTTATTCACCAAAGGTAATACACTTTTATTTTCCCCCAAAGACTAACAATTTTAAACAATGTTTCACGTCGCACCATTTCAAGTTAGTCATTAAATGTGAAGGGCGATGGATGATCTATATTCCATAAGTAATACACATTATGTGCTTTGAAAAAAAAACTAATTTAGGCTGTGTTAACAAATATCCCAAAATAGACAATAATTGGCAACAATTTTGCAAGAGATTTATAAAACCAAATTAGCAATATGTGGCTATAAACGATAACTTAAACAACAGACAACATCCATATTGGCTTTATGTTCTTATATATATATGTATTTTATCCATGGCAGAATTTAACAGTTAGGTGTCATGTGTCTACCACAATAACTTACTTAAACGTAAGAAATAACTTATATATTATTGTTTTCATCTTCGGAGCTGTTCATTCGCAAAAATATAAGTAAATGATTTCCATTATAGGTTAGATAACAGAAGTCATAGAACAACGTACAGAATACAAGGTGACTTTCTAATAAATATGTAAATCTTAATTTCATATTGCCTTGGTAAAAGGCGGTATTACAATATATAGGGATATTTCTCTGACCCAATTTTGATTTACAGAATGAATAGCAATCAATGTGAACATCACAGTAAACGAACCCAAGAATATTTATTCAAGCAAACAGCGGCAATGAATGAACCATAATACCTTTGCATATCACGGATGTCCCTGTTGAAATTAACAAGCAACTGACGCCTATTTATTTTCCCTTCCCATGTGACAGCCCACCCCGACTTACTAAAGAAATATCATTTAAGGGAGATTAAAGCTTGAACTGCTGCAATCTGCCATAGCTTGCAAGTTGACGACACGATGAGAGATATTGCTTGCTTGTGTTAATTTTGTGCGCGATGATAGGTATCTTGCACAACCTGGTTTATCCAGAAGCGTGCAATTGTCCTGAACTGCTAAACGAATCGTTTAGATGATCTTTTAATAATTTTAATGCGTCATGATTTGTGAAATAAAATTTCGATAATAAGATCAATGATAATAAAATGAATGTTCAAATACTACACAGGATATGATATGCAGTACAATACTGCGTATTTCGATTAATATATACACAGTTCACACATCATAGATATATTAGATATGTGAGATAATTTGATCTCTTGACGTTTAAATCTTGTGAAAAAGCCCGACTTTTAAAAATCATCATAAATCAATATTACCTACAATCCATCAATTATCATTGATATATTTACTGTGGAGCTAGGCAAGATTACTTTTTGTCAATTTTCTTTGAAGTGCTTCCGGCTATCTACTAACTTATTAAGACCGGTAACCTCTTAATTTGATTAACATTTCCAACTCTTAAGTTACTGTTATTTCTGTGTGGATGGTTAAACTCTGTAGGGGAGCAAATCATTTTTTCCTTTCTGAGGAAATTTTTGTTTAATATAGATTAGAACTTCAGTTTTAGACAATCAAAATAAACATAACTGATGGTATGATATAACAATGCCAGACTGTCAGAGCTATTAGAAATGTATCTTGAAGCCGCCAGTTCTGCTAAGCATTATATTGTGATAGTAGCACTCTCGGTTTGGGATTTTTGACTCATGGACACACCATTTTTTGTGACACACTAAGTTTTAAAGATACAATTTAGTAATTCAAATGTTAGTAATATTTAGAATTTCGTTGAAAATCGTTGCATGACAAAAGTTAAATCTGTAATATTGCAATTTCTACAGTACTAAAGACATATTTGTGCTGGGACTACGTACCAATTGACCTTAATATATATCTTTAGATTTATGTACTTGTTATCTATACGATTATCTTATTAAGTGATTTTTGATAGTTATTAGCTTCTGCAAGTATATTTTTTCTCGTAAAATTAGCATTTTGTCAATTATGCAGGGCTTTTATTTGGAAAATAAAAAGCAATATCATACCTTGAATTATGTTTATTTTGATTGACTAAAACTTAAGTTCTAATCTATATTGCTCAAACAAAAATTTCCTTAGGAAGAAAAAATTGATTTTGCTTGTAAATATACTATTCCCTACAGTACACACACAGTTTAAACATCCACACAGAAATAACAGCAACTTAAGAGTTGAAAACGTTCATCAAATTAAGAGGTTGCCGATCTTAATAAGTTAAAAGATAGCCGGAAGCACTTCAAAGAAAATTGACAAAAAGTTAACCAAGTTATGATTCATATAGCGCATCAATATGTATTACCTGTAAGCATATGAACCCGATGAAACGCTAATTGATGGAGGTTCCGTATTGAAGATTTGTGAGGTAGAGGTAAGTCTAAAAGCTGCACTTCTTGAAGGAATTTGACCTTGCTTTAGGCAATTCAACTCTTCTTTAAAATTGGTGGTCTTATCAATATTAATCATATATATTGCATTTTCTTTTAAAGTAAATACATGCTTCTTCAGTAAAATGAACATAGAAGCAGCATTACATATATTGGGTAGGTCATCATGAATAAAACAGTGGTCATTCTAAAGCAATTAGCACTCTTCTGATTCGGTTAAAATATTTCAGTAAACTATACTGTGGACAGATTGGGTATTTGATAAGTTTTAATATCTGTTCTTTGATATCTTTTTATCTGTTTGATTATGCATTTATGGAAATGCAAGTAAAAAATAAATAAAACGGTGTACGATTGTAAGGAGCTGGAATTTATCCTTTACAAAGTAATGGTCCTTTAAATAGCATCTTGCGTAAATTTCTATTAGTTCGAAGAATAGTTACTTGTTTTGCTTTTTTTTTTTGGTGGCTAAAATTTTGAAAAGAAGATAGTTGGGTCTCTTTTTACCAAGAATTCCATAAAGAAGACAGAGTACTGCATAATACACGTCACCAGATATATTCAGTGACCTCCCTCTATAAATGTTAAGGTCTTTGAGACATCTCATTGAAAGTAAGAGACTGATATGACCCAACGGAGGTCAGGCATGGTATCGATATATTTTAGGAATTGCCTTTGTTGATGTCTTGATATCTTTTGGGGAGAAAAGTTATGAATGGGCTGTTATGTCACTCTGACATCATCTGTTTATTTCGTAGGTAGCTAAGGTAAATATTTACTCTTAATTTGGAAATGGTTCTTTCTATAATTCCGTGTTCTGTACTTTCTGTTGAAAAATGCATATAAAGAACTTGGAAATTGTGAATTGTAGAGATAATTGACTAGGAACCAGACTGTTGGTGTAATAGTCTATTAAGAAATACTTGCAGAAGGCAGTTATGTAGCCCATTAGAAGTGAATCTGACATTTGTGCAGTCAGTTAGTTTTTAAGATGTGTTCTGTATCAATATCAGCGAGGACAGTCCTTCATCCTCCGGCTTGCAGCAGTTGTGGACTATAATATTAGCCTGTCTGAGCTAAGTTAATCTTTGTGAAAGACTGTGTTGTATTTACGAAGTTCCTGTGGATATTCTTTGCTTTGAATAACTGAAAAGAATTATCGCTTCCTCTGTGAAGAACTACGATGTCTATGGCTCTTCCCCTGCAAAGAAGCATGTTAAGCTAAGAGCTGGATACCCCTGGAAACATGGATCTTTGAGGAGCGCTCGCCTCAACGTCAGAGAAGGAGTCAAGTCCTGTTGCGCGCATGGTAATTAAATATGGATCCATAAAGTTAAGTTTTGTGATGTTTGATTTTGGTTTTCTGTACGACAAATTCAATGTCAAGTCACAGATTGAATTGATCGAAAGTCTGAATCATTTTGGATTCTATAGAAACAACATAAATTGTTTCCCGATGCATTGTATAATACATATTGTTTTGATCTGTAACCATCATTGTATTAATTAAATGTTATAAAACCATATATCGTTCAAGAATTCTGATATCTTCATATATTAGTTTTCACTCGTTTTATTTTTGCTTGCCCACGAGTTAAATCCTTGTTGGGAACAAATATTCATTTATCAGTTCAGAGGAGATGGGGTGTGTTGGCATGTTTAGAGTTCAAAAGAGATGAAGTGTGTCGGCGTGTTTAGATCAGATCATAGGAGATGGGGTGTGTTGGCGTGTTTAGATCAGTTCAGAGGAGATGGGGGTGTGTCGGCGTGTTTAGATCAGTTCAGAGGAGATGGGGTGTGTCAGAGGAGATGGGGTGTGTTGGCGTGTTTAGATCAGTTCAGAGGAGATGGGGTGTGTCGGCGTGTTTAGATCAGTTCAGAGGAGATGTTGGCGTGTTTGTCAGAGGAGATGGGGTGTGTTGGCGTGTTTAGATCAGTTCAGAGGAGATGGGGTGTGTTGGCGTGTTTAGATCACTTCAGAGGAGATGGGGTGTGATGGCGTGTTTAGATCAGTTCAAAAGAGATGAAGTGTGTCGGCGTGTTTAGATCAGTTCAGAGGAGATGGGGTGTGTCGGCGTGTTTAGATCAGTTCAGAGGAGATGGGGTGTGTCGGCGTGTTTAGATCAGTTCATAGGAGATGGGGTGTGTTGGCGTGTTTAGATCAGTTCAGAGGAGATGGGGTGTGTCGGCGTGTTTAGATCAGTTCAGAGGAGATGGGGTGTGTCGGCGTGTTTAGATCAGTTCAGAGGAGATGGGGTGTGTCGGCGTGTTTAGATCAGTTCAGAGGAGATGGGGTGTGTCGGCGTGTTTAGATCAGTTCAGAGGAGATGGGGTGTGTCGGCGTGTTTAGATCAGTTCAGAGGAGATGGGGTGTGTCGGCGTGTTTAGATCAGTTCAAAGGAGATGGGGGGTGTCGGCGTGTTTAGATCAGTTCAGAGGAAATAAGGTGTGTTGGCATGTTTAGGTCCTGAAAAGTTAAGAGTTGATCGTTTATGGTGTCGAAATCGAGATTTGAAAAGGTGGGTTTGTACCAGAGGGTGGACAAACAACCCACGCACCATGACGCTGGCCCCTCCCGTTTACATGATAACCTAAGTAACTGTATAACCTGATAAACAAAATTGCGTGATCGCATTTCGGCTCGGATGCAGGTTTTAATTTAAACAGCTTTGTCTAATATGTATTCAAATGATATTTATATGTATAAGAAAATCATTCGCTGGAGACCTCTTTCTTTATACGTGATCTTATTTCACAATTCATCTCATAACGAACATTCATAGCCAACAACTGACGTGGAGGCTCGTTTTTGTTTCTACCAAATATTGCAATCATACAAAGTTGAATGAATAGATCTCTCACATACGACATTTTTCCCGAATATTATTGAAAGTTGTTAATGATAAAGAATACCATCAAAGTCTAAACAAAGGGCTTCAGAGAGTCCAATTTTCCAACCAAACGAACTTATTATCCAATTTAAGAATATGGGTATTACAATATTGCATTTGATAAACAAAGAAATGTAAGTCATTCGGAAATCTATATTACGTCATTTTGTTTTTTCAACTGTATTCGAAGCGGGGATTTATTTTCGCTTCGTTATGCAATATAGTTTTGATTTCTCTAAAGAGGTTTCTAGGGAATAAAAAACTTATTATATTTGGTTGTAACACATCATTATAAAATACAATCTGTAATTTGCAATTTGTTTTAAAATGGATACACATCTGTATATTTAATGAACTTTATTTGACTTGCAAAGATGATCTTAAAGTTGTATCTAGGGTAAACCAACAGACATTTTCTCTTATCCTGATTATCAGACGACTTCTTAAATTCTTTTGAAGGTAGATTTGAACTTGAATTGAAGGAAACAATGCAAACTGAGAGGCAAATTAGCATTATCACTTTTCCTGATCCTTTTATTGAAAATAATACACTTATGTTTGTCGTCAAGCTGACATTTATTCATAAGGACATTCATGTAAAAGGGCTAGGTTGGTGAGTGCTCAATGAAATGGGTATCACCCATGCAAGAAAAATATATTTTGACAGAGTACCACAACTGTAATATTTAGCAAGTATCTATGGCAATACATGCAACAAATGGTAGCAGTACACTCATACCTCACTTTTCCCGTCAAACCTTAAAATTGAAATAATGCAGTAAATAGTAAATATATTTCAACTGTTAACGAATGCCCATTTTATCTAATCCTGTAGCGTCAGGGGAGAAAGAGGCAATGGCCCAATGCCTCTTCCCTCTCGTTAATTAAAATCCAACTGCATATCTAGTTACTGCTAATTATCGTTGATTACAACATGGCTTTACTCCCTAGGTGAGCCTCTGACCACCCTAAACTACAAGTATAATGTTGGTCACCTAATGCTGGTTTCGCCACTAGCTGACCAAATCCACGTAAATCTCACAGCCGGAAATTTAACATTGTGGTTAATGTAGCCTATAATATAATATAATATGATATGATATAATATGATGTAATATAATATAATATGATATGATATGATATAATATGATATAATACAATATAATATAATATGATATGATATAATATGATATGATATGATATGATATGATATGATATGATATGATATGATATGATATGATATGATATAATATAATATAATATAATATAATACAATATAATATAATATAATATAATATAATATAATATATAATATAATATAATATAATATAATATAATATGATATAATATAATATAATATGATATAATATAATATAATATAGTAATAGCTGCAGACGAAATGCGTCAGCTTTGATGTTCGGCGTATCTGTCTGCATAACTGGAGGAAAATCGATCGAGGCTTGAACCTGGGACCTCCAACATCTCAACCGTGCGCTCTGCCAACTAAACTACCTTATTACTGAGGGGAAATAATATTCAATCCTTGCTGTATGAGTTTCCACAAGCTCCTTGATTGAATATATTCTATTTTTCTAATGACAGTGTAATGAAAGAGGTTATATTAGTTTAAACAAAGTTTCTGAAAATCTACAGGATATTCGCATTACATTTTATTATGAATTGTAGCTATTATGAAGGAAAAAAACGTCTTTTCAACATTAATTGCTGTCATTATTGCATGTTGTCATGTGGGTTATATTACACAAATATCGCATTCATTGTGTTACATTTGAGAATGCAAATGATACTCCAGGTTGAGAATTCATTAATTTCAGGAAACTTCTAATTTCATGATATGTTCGACTTGAAGACTAAGTTAGAGTGCTTTGAAAATTTTCACTCTTTATTCAACATAATGTGTGAGAAGAGTCCTCACGTGGGATTTCACCAACTCCTTCCCTGACTATAGATGTGTTGCTTTAGTCAAAACATAGGTATTCGAGCGTTACATATTTATCATTTCACGAATTCTTCAAATCTCCTGAGTAAGAGTACTATGACAAACGCGATATCTATTAATTTGCAAGGGGCCCACAGGCATCATTTCAAGTCATTTAGTTAAAATCATTATTTACTTTATTTCAAGTTTCTGTTGGCATATAATGCTATTATCAGATGTAAAAAGTACCAAACTTTCGCGAATCAGTTCACAAAATGTTTTCCCATATCAACTCTGCATAAATTGTAGTAATATGAATTACTTTCAATGTGATTCAATGTTGCTTCTTCGTTATGAAATAATGGTCATATCTTTTTTAGAAATAGAACACACAATAACAAACATATACATAAAACCTTCATATAAATAAAATACAATTTCAGACAAAGAGTAGTATTCTTTAACGCAAGGAACCTAGCGTTGCGTCACAATCCAAACAGTCGCTATGAATTCGTGCATGTGCCATTCGAGCCTCTGTAAAAAAGTGTGTTGATAGTAAGATCTATATTTTGTTAGTTTTTAACATGCACCATCTCCTGAGTATGAAAAACGCTATACAAATAATATCAGGCTTGTGAAAATTATAATAATTCTTGAGTAAAGTCTTAATTTCATTTGATATCAAATAATTTGTGCATATTTGGTTTCCACATTATTCCCACGAAAATCTTAAAAGACCAATAACAAGATTGTTCAAAATCTATTACAACATTGTGCACCAAAATCATCAAAACTAGAGAAAAATCGACGATACCACGATAGTTTAAAGCAGACTAGTTGACTGCAACATCGGTTTAATCTTTGTCCCAACTCAATCAGCAAAATGATGGGAGAGAGTCGATCGTCTAGAAATCTTTCGTTATTGATTTTTTTAGGAATTACAACAAGCTGTGACGCACCCCTTTAACTTATTATTATAAGTTTAAGTTTACACATATCACCACATTTTGGGACTTTTTCAGCCGTAACTTCAGAACTTTACACATAAGCAGATGTTTTATGACATCACACGATTTGACACCTAAGATTAAAAAGATAAATAAATATAACATAATATAAAGCTGTGTTTCCTGAACGGTATTCAAACATCTATGACATCACACAATGACATTTTCGACAAGCATTTTGATGGTTTATTACGCACAGGTCACAATTTCTGATGAAGTTTTTCTTACAAGAAGCATCCTCTGGAACAAAATACTAATCTTATTTTATCAAACAACTGAAACTTAAAACAACTCATACATGCTTTGAAAATATTTGCTGAAAATGGACATCTTAAGAACACTCAAATTGTGTTTCATGTCTGACCAAGCTGAGACCCACGGGAACACTATTTAAACGCTTGTTTTTCCTTATGTAAGCATATTTTCTAACCGTGTTAATACATTTTGTAGATATCCATTCTTTTGAGTAGAGCTATATACACACTCCAAAATTATGTTTGATTCTTTTTCGTATTTCGGGAAACCATCCTCATCTGCTGACAACCTTCTCATAGTTGTATCTGTATTGATGTTTTAGTCATGTCTGCAAGCTTTGATGCTATTTTCATCTATGACCATAAGAGAAATAAGTCATCAATTATAAATTTCTTTTGGTCTTCCTTTGATTATATTTTAATTCGGTATCTTAGTAAAATGGAGGGCAAACCCTAGGGGTAACATGAGTTAGATCGAAGCTTCCATTCCTCTGAGATATAATAGGAAATCATTCCTCTTACTCTGAAAGCAAAAATCAATAAGAATTATTGGTTCGACGTACTTTTAGCATACCCACGTGGCTTTCAGAATATCTTACTTTCATTTTAACAATGTAAATGGAATCACATTTATGATTTAAATAAGCAAATACCGATTCAAAATCTGTTTAATTAAATAAAACCCAAATTTGTGTCAGAAATAGAAAATGATACAAACAAATAGATATATTTTATATAATTACAACGATTGATATTGAAAAACGAATCAATTTTAGAATTAGTCAAATTTGCTTTTTTCCCCTTAAAAAAAAAGTGACACAAGTTTTGTCCTTATTGAAAACTTAGTTCTTTAAAACAGAAGAGGAATGTTGGTTTATGCAACCGTTTCAAACTTGCGTAAGACTCACTTATTCGTTTAAGCATTAACTGACCAAATTTAATACTCATTTGATACTCATTTGATATCACAAGTTTAATATTTGGGCTTTAGGATGATTTTTGACTCTTCAAGTGGGATATAAAGGGAATGGTCTAATGGTCGCTGAGATTGCTTATGTGAGCTCCAATCCAAATTTTTGCAATGTATTTTTTTTCCACACATGATCAAGAACATTCGAATCCTATGTTCGAATTCTGAATCCCAAAATTTGACTTTTAGATAATGCACTTTTAGCTTCATGCACACAAAAGAGACTGGATGAAATAAAAGTTTGAAGCCTATAAAATAGTGTCTAGACATTTTCATTGACTTAATTGATATCTTGCCTCTTTGGAACATTCCAGTGTTGGTCAAAATGGATCTAGAGTCTTGTTTTCCTTTTAGTGAAAATGTGGTCCCATTTGCACAAAGAATTGGTCGAGTATACATGACCCAACCTATAAAAGATTCCTTATGGACATAGCATTCACGTATCGTTCAATAAGTGACTTACAAACTTATTGAAAAAGAAGTCAGAAGCAAATACAAATTTTCACAATTGTTTTGACGTTGGAAGAGTTTCCAATCATATTGTATAAAATAGTCCTTTTCACCTTAAATACAATATGGGATTCAATTCTAGAAAAAACGTTAAGGAGATATAAAATCAAGTACAATCCTGATGTTTTATGAAACTAAACTAAGTACCAAAAGTCTAAATCTTATTCCTTTTTCAAGTTATTAATGTTTGAAGTCGACACCTGCAAGTTGCCTTTGAATCATGTGGGTGGTGACACCGGGGAGCTGCCATCTATTAAAATGACAGTCACTATTCTCCAACAGCGATATCAGGATTTTAATGTATTTCTTTATCAATTTTATTTTATAAGTTTTATATGGTGTGACGCAAAGTTTTAACAACATGTTTTGATAACTTCATGTGTACATAAAAATGTGTACGCATGTGTATACATTTTATAAGCTAGAAAACTTTAGATAGATTATAAAGAAATACAATCCTGGATTGATGATATCATTTCCTGGACGTTTTAAAATCAATACTATAGTTGTAACATTGAAACAGTTGTTACATTCACGCTCGAAAACCAATCGCATGGGAAATATGTTCAAAGTTTATTAAGATATTTAAGGATCTGGTTGTAACCCATGTCAAAATTACTAGTTAATTACTAGAAAATAAATAACCAATTTTCTTTTTGCCTCAGTAGTATTCGATTTTAACTAATTTTACAACTCTGCATTACAACACGACGATCATTCAGCAGTGGTCATATCAACAGTTATCGACTAAAAACTCTATTATGCAACTAAGTAAATCATCTAATTCGTTGGCGCGACCACAGGTTTTTTCAAGCGTAATTTGGTTTTGTAATTGTTGGAAAGAGTGCATTAAATAAAAAAGTGTCTTCATCATCCCATATTAGTGCTTTTAAAAATTCGAATTTATCAAACCATTGAAACAAGTCATTCTTTTAAACGTAAAACATAAATACAACTCTGATTCTCGCACTCATAAATAGAAAATAAGATATCCAATAGATACAAAACCAATTCACCAACCAAACAGTCTTTCACAAATTCAGAACTTTGCGACTTCCAAGGAACCGGTGTTGTTGAAGCAGGGATACACATCCCTGATTGAAGCTTGTTTTGACTCATCGATCATAAATGTCAAGAAAACCAAAACTATCTGTCCCAGAAACATTCGATTGTAAAAGATTTTACGACACAGCAGTGGAAACTGAAGGTGCGTATTCACTGTTTGTTGATCCATATATGTCAGATTAATATTTCCTTCATTGATCACACGAATATAGAATTGAATACTGTTGCAGTGAGCTTTCTCATATTGTTTTGTGATAAAATTGATCAACTTCATTACATAAAATGGCAAAACGTGGCGTAGGGTGACAGTTATGTCTGTTGTTGGTGGATTACCTATTTCAAGGACGGAGCACAGAGATGCGCAGCTCTCCGCTTCCAGACCATCAATTTAATCTCATTGCTAAATTTACTTTCAGTTTTCTTCATCAGCCTATTTAAAAATCTACGATGCACCTAGGTTCAAATAAATAATATAAATCAGCGATAGAGCCAACAGCTTACTGGAAATGAATTGTTCAACATTTTAATTTACCATAAATGCAAATAAAATTGATCAACTTCATTACATAAAATGGCAAAACGTGGCGTAGGGTGACAGTTATGTCTGTTGTTGGTGGATTACCTATTTCAAGGACGGAGCACAGAGATGCGCAGCTCTCCGCTTCCAGACCATCAATTTAATCTCATTGCTAAATTTACTTTCAGTTTTCTTCATCAGCCTATTTAAAAATCTACGATGCACCTAGGTTCAAATAAATAATATAAATCAGCGATAGAGCCAACAGCTTACTGGAAATGAATTGTTCAACATTTTAATTTACCATAAATGCACAACCAATTAACTATGACGTAGCTTATCTGATAACAACTCAATTGGCATCAGTAGTATGAACAAATAACAAAGGATTGGAATTCTGAATACAAACATGCGTTTAACAGATTAAGCATTTTGTGTTTTTCAGGCCCTTCACTCTCAATTCAAAATCTGACAAATTACAAGACTACGGTTCCAGAAATATATAATATATATTATTTATTCTTAAAAACGAGTTCTCTTTGAAATGAGGGAACAAGAAAAAAATCCGAAATATTCCACTCAATGCTTATTTTCATGTATTAGTTGAATTTAAACATTGATCAAATTGATAAAATTAAAAAGCATGATGCATTTTCAATTTGTTGAAAAACTTCCTAAAATTTCTGATATCTATCGTTGACCTGAAATTTAATACCTATGATTGGCTAACCAAATACATTTTTTATAGCTATTTATTTCATCACAACGTTTGCAAACTATAACTGTTTAATATGCAAGACGTTAAACCTAGTTGTTTCTTGTTAGAGGAAAGCTGCCTAACATTCCTTTCGAGAACAACATTCCTTGATGTCAACGCCGATCACATGTCAATCGCCGAAACAAACACGATGTTTTGTTTTGCAGCAATTTGATAATAGATATGAAAGTTAGAGTTACCAACAGTGGATGTATATTTTGTAAGTCTAGGGTCAGACAGGTGATAGAAGACAGAAGTTTTTCTGAGGTTAATTCGTGCTGACAGTTTTCTGACTAACCTGGATTGCACAAGGAGTTTTTTTTTTTTTTGTCAAGTTACATTTTGGAGCTGCAAATATACGTACCCCATGCAAGAATGGTTCTACAGCTGCAAACCACACCACAGCATCATTGCATTTCAAAACAATGTGACGAGGTACAAAGGCAAAAAAAGTTGTTTTAGAAGAATTTTGAATAATATGAATATCTATCGTCATTTTGTTGGCATCATTTACTTTAAGAGAAGAAAATTTTTAGTCTGAAAGTCAAAAGATAAGGAGGCGTAATTATGCATCAAGGAAAGTAAATAATATAAATTCCAATGTATATACATGTAAAGATCTTTTTAATGTAGCGAATCCAAACAACAGTTGTCTAGCATAAAAGATACATATTGAAGGAAAAACATTTCTAATATCAAAATTGGCACTCATCTTTATTCGAAAGTATTGGAAACCCAGAAATTAGCTGAACAAGCAAAAGTACAATAAATGGTATATACTAGTCGAATCTGACAGTAATTGGATGAATTGAGTTATGCTTGTTATGTCTTCCCGTTAAATTGACAAATTTGAAAAAAGAATAATGAAACAGACTTCACCGTCTTTTTTCATCTTATTACAACTAATACAATTAGTTTTTAGAAAAAATGAAAGCCATTATGCACAAAAAAGTTGTCGTAACAAATTTGATGTATCGTTGTTTGAACTTTATCAAAATGTCTTACCTACAAGAAAAATATTTTCTGAAATTACAAATATCATTTTCCCATTTAAGTTAGCCTGCCTGCCTTCCTTATTTGGGCCATTGTATAGAAGAAATCCGATAAACTTAATGAGAGGTTCCGCATAATATGAAAGTATTTTCTTCACCAATAATTAAGAGAAGATTCCATGTTTCACGAAGCTCTTTATTCCTCAACCATCATTAACGACCCTGTCGAATTGCAGTTAAATGCGAGAAATATTTCTTATTTCTGTTCAAGAAACAATTCGTCATTTTAGCTTATCTCCTGATAAAAAAAACCATTGGACAACATCAACTTAATAATTTCTTAAAGCACAATAAGTGTTTTTACGGTTATGACTTCCTAAGGATTTAAAAAAATATATATTTCAATTGGTCTAACGATTAGCCTTTGTGGTATTGCACTACACATGAGCTGCAAGTTGTGTAAGACAAGTCTCCGTCGTCCCTCGCATTACCAAAGGTGTTACAATCTTTAAAATATTCAGCTCTTGTAAAGTCTATTTCAACAGCTTTCAAAAACACTGAAAGCACAGAACGTGCATCCCTTAAAACATTAACACAGGCCACACGAACACCGCGATGCACAAAGCGATTGAAAATTACCATCTACTGGTTAATATTAAAATTTCTGTCGCGGGAAGGGATTCACGTAAGATTAAATAGAAACCTTTCAAATGTTCTTCACCCGTTAGAGTAATTGAATTTTTCCTTATGGGATTTATTTCTAAGTAATCATAACTTCTAGTCTGGTTAAAGGTAGAAATATCATTTAATGAATAGTCATGAAGTTTTATATAGCAACACGTGAAAGCCTGGAGTGAATGCTTGTTACCTCTTAAGGTGTGATACAAATTATTTTAGATTTCAAAACCTGATGTCAGTTAGCAACTTTCGTTAAGAGTTGTTAGCCATTTCATATAGTACAAGGATATGTATTTGTGAATAAATTGTGAATAATATGTGGTGTACTACTGTTGCTCGAGTTATGTTTTATGTGCTTTATAAATCGTCCACAATGGCCACCATGTGGAATGAATCTGTACTGGAAATTCATATGCAAACGCGCGTACTATATGCTAATGTGTGGCGTGAGGTTTTACTTTTTGAAAAGAAATCAGGAAACTATTATTTGTTGTGAAAGATTTACGGTATTATGCACTACTCACGGATAGTTTCTCTTAACAAAGTATTTTTAACAGTGGTTTCAGTATTCTCCCAAATGGTCGACACCGCTTTGTAATAACAACTGTTACACATGTTTTTGTTTTTAACAAGAAATAACAGTCATTCTGAAGTACCCTACCAAGTGTATTTCAACCACCCCACGAAATGGCACCAAATCTACGGACTGCATCTACAGACCGACTCATACGCCACAATTGCTGCATAGTTGCAAACGCCCGTTCAGTGAAACGTTTCACAGTCGCGTAAGTGATGGCTATTGCGTTCGGAATACACTGAAAGTGCCAGCGCCATTCGACACATGCAAACGCGCGATTTCAAACTTGTGTACTTCACACATTTTGATACGTATCAAATACAGCCGTAACAGCGTATTAATCACTACTGCCTTCCTGGCCACATCTCAGCGGGAAGGGTTGATAACCTATAAAGTTTTTCAAAGATATCTCTGACACATCGTCTGAAATACTGCTTTACCACCTACTGTGCCTTCTAAATGTTGCTATCGAAGAAAAAGTATACAAAAACAGTGGATGAAATTTCCCACTTCAAAGCTCAGCAGGAGAAATTTCTGAAAAATGTGTGATCCAAGGCTCGTATTAAATCATACCACTAGCTACATTTATTAATATAATGCATGTTGGACGTCGCTACGCCTTCTGCAAATCCAAGATCCATTAGAGAAACTTTTTGATGGAGAAATAAGAACAGGTTTTACCTTACAGCAAAAACGTTCTGATTAAATCTTAGTAATACGTGTCGAGGTGCAAACAAAAACTTCGTAATTTTATCATCAGTATAAAATATGAGTCAAGCGCTTATTATTATTAATGATGTTTTTACATCCATAAAAATAGAACTGACGAGTAGCACACAAGTGACACACCTTTGATTGTCTGTAGTTACTCAAAAATCACTTATTACTAAAGAAAGCTTCTCCACTACTAACATTTGTGATTAATTCCACGATTCAATCAAAGAGGTACTCTTTCGATAATCGATTCACTTCAGACTGTCGGAACGTGAACAGTAATGTAATACTATCCAAACTTTCGTTGCATTAACATGGATAAATAACTTCGCGTGGAGCCTGGAATCATACTCTGACATCTAAATGTGATGAGCTCTTGCTATGAGACATTTTCAAGACAGTACCAACAACTTTGATGCACGTTCCAACAAACAACATCAGAAAATTACGAAACGTCAGACAATGTTTACCTAACGTCCTTAACTTTGAGTCATCTCAAGTAGTGGTATCAGTTTAATTCACCAAAATATTATCACCCGCTATATTTATCCGCGCCTTTTGAGATCCATATCACTAAAAATAGATTATCATTTAACAAATTTGGGGGAGGGGAATGTAGACGACAAGTCCTCCAAGTTAAGTACCTAAGCAAAATGATAAAAACAAACAAAAAATATATATAATCTAGTCATCGATTTAATTTTGAAAAGAGATAACTGAGTTGGGTAGTACTTCCCTCCTGTTTTCTATATACTTGACCTCAAAATGCATTTCATACACAGCAGCTATGGTGACCTTATGTTTATTGCTTGTATGCGTGTGTGTGTTGTTGGGGGGCGCAAGTCGTCCAAATATCCGCACCTTATCATTGTATTTGGCCATGCTGAAATAGGGGCTCATCAGGTATTTATCATCACCAGAAGTTCACGTTGTTCGTGAGGTAGACTTGTAAAACAGATGGTTGAGTAGGTACATTTGGTAATTAGAATATTTCATTCATTCCAAGTGGGGAGTCCAAAACTCGCGCGAAAGATCAAACTTTAAAGAAGCCAAAGCTGACACAATTGAAATTAGTTACATGTGCTTCACCACCCCCTTGCTCTACATCGAAGACAGCTATTTGAAATATAGTATCAAGTGGTCCAGAAGTTCGGCGTCTCCCTTAATAGATTCTGGGTTCGCGTTGTTACTTGATAAGCAAGTAAGGCTCGATGAACAAAATGGTGCATACGTCAGATCCTGATATGTGCAGATCATATTTTCAAATTACTTTTCATCATAGTTTAAACAATTTAAGGTTTCAAACATCACAGAGATAATGATGAAGGGGGAAAATCCAATCAGTACTCGGTGAAAGCGTCAGACAGTCGTCTCTCTCAAGGATGAAAGGTGAAATAACATTGTAACCACATGTGGTATACTCGTTATTGAGGCTTCAAGATGAAGAGGTAACGAATCAGTAGATATGTTCTGGCAATTTATAGTTTCAATTTGTTATATGATAGCCAAAATCTCGGTTAATTAATCAGCAATGTATTTTGTTACACTAAGTTGTTGAATTAGTCGCTTACAATAATTAGACTGACAGACTACTGACTAGTAACGAATATAAATAAGTATTCTAACGTTAAAATGCAAATTGGTGTTGTAAACTCATTTCATAAAGTTTCTTCATCTTTAAAAATGAATTAAAGCTCCGGATCGGATGGTATCCTTTCGGGTATGACTTTTAACAAATAACGCTTATAGGCCTCTGAGATTTAAGGATATAAGTACATCTATTCATTCAACGTACAGCATTGTACTTGAATAACTCTAGAAATAACATTGCAACCACATGTGGTATACTCATTATTGAGGTTTTAAAATGAAGAGGTAACGAATCAGTAGATATTTTTTCTATTTGTTATGTGATGACTAAAATTTCGTTTAATTAATCAGTAATGTATTATTTTACACTAAGGAGTTGTTCAATTAGACGCTTACATTAATCATGAGGCAGACTACTGACTAGCACCAAATATCAAGAAGTTTTCAAACGTTAAAACGCAAAATAATATTGCAAACTCACGTCGTAAAGTTACTTCTTATATGTAAAAATTAATTAAAGTTACCGATTGGATGAAATCCTTTAGTTTTTGACTATTAAAGAATTGCGCTGATATGCCTAATTTAATGAAAGGGGAACATGCAGGTGTTCAACGTACATCATTGCACTTGTAATTACTCTAGAAGCGAATTATGCATGTGATTTAATACCACTTAAGTTAAAATTCCAGGTTGTTTGTAATAGGAATATCAACAATGAATAGGAATATCAACAATAAATAGAATATCAACAATCACATTTTAACAATTGGTAAAATTTTCTGCATAAAATTTGACACACGAGTTTTAAGTCACAATATTTAGAATATATTACAAAAGCAGATATAATGATTTGATATAAGCGAGTTTGCATGTAATCTAAGCAAGTAATTTCTACATAAATCTCTTTATCGTCTTAATTAGATTTTATCCTGCTTTCTTCACTTTCTGACTCGTTCCAGATGTACCACTGTGTCTAACGAAAAATAATCAACTGATATCGTAATGATATAGTTAAGGTTGAACGAAAATTGAAATTTTGGTTATACGGAGTGCATGAATTTGTAATCTTTTCAGTCTACAACAATGCTGCGTAAAAGGCATTTTCCTGTTAACCCTTCGTCCCTGTCAAAATTGACTCAATGCAATTTGCGAAAATGTTAGAAATAGAACAATTAGACAATTTTCATGTCTTAACCAATTAGATCACTATGTCAATGGATTTAACTAAGATCTTTTTGCAACTAATTATCATCTGTCTCATTTATCTCATCATATCAGCAGGAAATGTCGGCGATAAAAAATATCTCACAAACATCGGCCTCACGATAGATTATAAGACTGGAACATACTACATTTATCACGTCGTTGGTTTCAAAATTTCGAAATCAAAATTAATTCGATCTTGTATTTATGTTTGCACCTCAATCATTCCAGGTGTTTCTGACCGACGACGTTGTCAAAAGTTTATTACCTCATTGAACTTTTAAAAGACCTGACCTCTATTTCAAACGCTTCTTAGATCCTGCTCGTCAAATTCAGTTTTATACCTTCTGTGTACCTTCCATTAATCTTACTCAATAGCTATGCCCACCTTACAGGCATCACATCACAAATAATTATTTCGCTTCTAACCAACCATGCCAATATTGGGCCCAGACATCTACAACATTGCTACTCACAGCGTCCTCACTCAATATTTATAAAATAGTGTGTACGCTGTGTCGCCCTTAAACCATTCCCGAAATTACCTCCGTGCGTACGTACGTACCTACGTACGTACGTACAGTGCATATTTTATTATACATTGAATGTATGGAGTGTGAGGGCAGTGATGCGTTAAATTTTGGTGAACTTGAGATGTTCGATTCGCTGATGTAAAGGCGCGAATCTTTCATGCACATTTAACCACACTCCCGTCAGAGCAAAATACTTGTTAAATCTTGGTCGCGTTAGAATTCCCATTTCAATCTTAGTTCTTGCACAAAGTTGCAGCTCTTGATCTGTACAATGAGAATTTGATCTTAAGAATCGATCAATATTTCCGTTCCTTTTACGAATCATGTATTACTTACGTATGTTTGAAGAGAAAATTTCACTTATTGATTGGAATTTTATTTCCAATACATCTGATGTAATTGTAGCTTATAACCTATTTTTTGATGAATTTTGTTATATTTACGATAAGTGTTTCCCCAAGCAATATGCTAAGAACAATAGACATGATAAAACCTTTTCTCATCTCTTCTTGCCGTACTAAAAACAAACTACATAAAAAGCATCTCAAAAAACCTTCTGCAGAGAATTATCTTAATTTGATTATGTTCGTTTTAGAAACTCTCTTGCGAAAGCAACGCAACACGTACTGCTAATTATAGTTATTATCTAAATAAGTTCAAAAATAGCAATATAAAAAATACGTGACAACTTATAAATAGTTTGATTAAAGGTAAAGATAAGAATAAAGATTTCACTGAATTAACCTGATAGTGGTAAAACAGTTACTGATTTCTAGAAAATTTCTGAAATTTTTAACAAGTACTTTGTAAATATAGGACCAAGCTTATCTGCCAACACAAAGTCATGTTCCTCTCCACCCCCATCTCTCTGAATCGTTCAATATTCGTAGATCCTACAAGTGATGTTGAGATTGAAAACTGCATTTCGAAAATAAAAATTTCTAGCCCTGGTTTGACGAAATTCATTCTACAGTAATAAAAGCTATATCTATATATATTTCGAAGCCTCTCTATCACATAACCTATCTTTTACGTATAGTTCTGACAATCTTAAAATAGGCCGCGTTGTCCCGATTTT
Organism: Chiridota heheva; assembly: GCA_020152595.1. Classification (NCBI taxonomy): domain Eukaryota; kingdom Metazoa; phylum Echinodermata; class Holothuroidea; order Apodida; family Chiridotidae; genus Chiridota; species Chiridota heheva. The sequence continues at coordinate 485,946 of JAIGNY010002064.1, forward strand.
CAAAGATGGTGATTCGACTATTAAATGTAATTATAACCTATTTCTGTTCTTCCTTCTACCTTTAAAATTACTGAAAGAATAGTTTATAACCGTTTATTAGATTTTCTTCATGATAATAATATTTTGCACCCTAATCAATTTGGCTTTTTACATGGTACATGTAGATCTAGTGGCCAGGCAGTTGTTAATTCTGTTGATAAGAGTACTTATGCTTCTAACATAGTATGTTTGAATGTGGTAATTTCTTAGATTTGTCAAAATTTCGACACCTTAGACAATGCTATTTTGTTAAATTAATTCAGTAACAGCTTCTATTTTCAAAATGGATTTCTAATGGCAAAATGGACTGGTATAAAGCCTTCACATTACCATTATACTCTGTTTTTGGTACTTAATAAAGTATGTACTAGATTAACTAACAGAGTTTTTGCTTGCTATTCTGGTACAGGGTTTATTAAGTACCAAAAAAGAGTATAATGGTAATGTGAAGGCTTTATTCCAGTCCATTTTGATAATATAAATTCATTTTCAAAATAGAAGCTGTTAAGTACCTACGGCGCAAGAGGTGTTGCAAACGATTGGTTTTCTAGCTACCTTTCTAACAGAGAGCAATACGTTTTCCTTAATGGTTTTAAGTCTTCGTACCAAAATAGTATTTCTGGTGTTTCTCAGGGATCTATACTTGGCCCATAACTTTTTCTTGTCTACATGAATGATCTTCTTACAGTTAGTAGTAAGCTTTCTTTACACTGTATGCAGACGACACGAATATTCACTATAGCAACAAAGACTTGGATTCCCTGATTGATAATGTTAATTCTGAAATGCCTAAGATTCTTAATTGGTTCAATTTTAATAAGCTTCATGCTAATGCAAAAAAGCCCGTTACTATGCTCTTTTATCCCTATCATAAAAAGCTTCACGTTGTTGACAAGGGTATCACTTTTGGTAGCCAGTTTATTTCTTTCTCTTCCACAGCTAAATTTCTTGGTTTAGTCATAGATAATTATTTGTCATGGCTGCCCCATGTCGCTGCTGTTAGCAGCAAAGTCTGTAAAGCTGTTGGTATAATCTATCAATTAAGTAAATTCCTAGGAAGCTACATCCTACTTACTCTAAACAATACTTTAGTTTTTTCCTACTTCAATTATTGCAACATTGTTTGGGGACATGCGTATTTAACTCACATACAAAAGCTCCACATACTTCAAAAGAAAGCTATTCGTGCTGTATCTAAAACAACTCTTAATGCCCACTCCAAACCATTATTCTTCATGCATAAAGCACTTACAATCTTTGACATTGCTACTTCTTTTTGTTTATTGTTCTCTCAATAGCGTACTACCCAACAAATTTTCAGATTTCTTCACGCTCTCTAATTCTTTACATAGGTACTCCACTAGACATAAATCTTTGTTTACCTTATCTAAAGCTAACTTCCTCACAGATATATGTTTGGCAGTTGGTGCTAAGATTTGGAACTCGCTTTCCATAAAAAAAAAAACATCTGCTTCCTTTAACTCTTCTAAGTCCCGTTTAAATAACTATCTCTTATCTGCTTATAACGACCAGGAGTAATCATTGTTCTCCGGTAAAACATTTCTATTCTCTGACCTAAATCGGCTATATAAATTTATTCTAACCTGTGTATTACGAATTCGTATTGTGCATTTTCTTGAATCCTTAACGGTTTTGTTTTGGGAGGTGATAAGAGTAGGTTTAGGTGATATTGAAGGAGAGGGGGTCAGAGAGGATGGGCTTCATGTAGGGTCGAGCGAGGAAAGGGTGGGTGTATATGTATACTGAATTGATTATCTATTGTCTTGTTTTCTATTATTGTAGCATAAGGGGGTTTTGCACCCATAAGCTTTAGGTAGTTTTTTTTTTACAAAATCTCCTCTGCCACTGTGTTATTGATTTGTTACACCATGTTACTCTCATTTAAGTTTATTCAATCAGTACATAATTTGCAAGATGTATCTAATTTCGCTCAATGTATATGTATATATATATATATATATATATATATATATATATATATATATATATATATATATATATATATATATATATATATATATATATATATATATATATATATATATATATATATATATATATATATATATATATATATATATATATATATATATCTATTGCATTTGTAATTGTTTGGCTGGAATAAAGTATTTGAAATGAAATGAAATGACTTAGTTTGATCATTATTGTTGCCTCCATTTCAAACCAGGGGTCAGTTGCGGCGCCAGGATTTTGCTTATGAGGCAAGTGAGGGGCAATTCTGTCTCATGGGGGCAAAATCCTATAAATCGGAAAAAATATGTCAATTTACACTTTTTTCTGGGGAATTTGGGATGGAAGGGGGGGGACAAAGCGATCTCATGAGAGGAAAATGTCCTCATGCTCCTGCCACGGGTGCATGGAGTTATTTATCGAATTGCTGTTTTATAATCTTTATAGGACTTCTTATACCTCTAAGATCAGGGTATAAGAGAGTGATGTTTTCACCTCCGTAGCTATCTGTTTGGTGCTATTTAGCGGGATATCCTATAAGTAATGTGGGGATTTAAATGAAAACTCACATACTTAATTGTATTTCAGTGAACTCTATTACTACCATTCTGCTTAGATAAGACATAAATTAATGGTGTGCTACTGAAAAGAGAAAGACGGGATCTCTTTTCAAAGGTGAATGATGCAGTAGACGTTTCACTTCGAAAAATGAAAACAATAAAGACTTGGCCTGAATAGGAGAGAAATGATCTTTATGGAAATGCTGAGAGTAAAGAGTATGCTCTCAGCGGGATGCTAGTTAGTTCTTTTTAGTTTCTCGTGAATAAGATACTTTCGTATATACGTCTTTCACTTACTCCTTCATTAGTATTGATATTTTTGTATCAATGTTTATCCTATCATGCACAGGATACTATGGTGACAAAACATTTATACAAAACGGATTCATACGATCTTTTAAACTTCTTGTTATCATTTTTGCATTATAGAAAGTAGAAACGGGTTGAGCTAATATCTTTAAAAGGAATGATGCTCAACTGTTCAAAGAAAGTAGAACAATTAGTCGAATATGAAGGGCTTATACTAAATAAACGGAAAGAACTAGAGACAAAACAAGCGTTTGTATATTCCTTTTCAGAAAAAGCAATATATGTTAATTGCAACAATCCTCATTTGTTAATGCTTACCTAGTTTGATCAAGTTTGTAAGATGCTTTTTTACGTTAAAGACATGTAATTTTACGGTAGAAGGACATCGCTGATGATTAAAATATTTGAAACTTGAATCTTTAAACTTCAACAATATATCGCGGTGCTCGTTTTTTCCAACTTGGAGCTAATTATGTTTGTAGGTGAAGTACCAAAATGGTTTCCGTTATGCATGCATTAAACACTTAAATAATAATAAACATTAATGATATTAGTAATACTTAACGTAAACATTTATGAATAGTCAGTATATACGAATACAACATAACATATTTTGCAATTCTCTTGAATTAAAAGGCTTGAAAATGGGAAATAAACTTCAAAATAGGAAAATTCTAAATGACGTTCATGTATTGTTGTTTTGTTAATCTTGTAAAATATTTTCTTCTTCTAAAGGTTCTCTACAAGTCTTTAAAGGCCATGTATCGTGATTAAAAATATAAAGGCGTACATTATGCTCCAAAACGATACTGATTGGCCTATCAATGTAAGTGCACAATGTACCATTGTGTTTCGACCAATCAAAACACACGAATTGAAATTTATTTACCTCCACGTTAGAGATGATGAATAGCCTTTAAAATATGAAGGAAACAAACATTATTCATCTGTTTACGATGGAAACAGATACAGTATTAATGGGTATGAATAAAAGATGAGTAACTTGAGTACACATTTATATTCTTTTAAAATCTTCTACACTGGATAACTAAATGGATTATTCACATGCAATATGTTTGAATACAAATGTTTGAACATAATATACCACACCATCTGTGCACATCAAGCGATGAGTAGAGGAGGTTTCAAAAAGTACGTATTTTTGAGCAAATCCTCTAGCTGTATTGTTTAAATGGATGATTCCATGATAGAGTTAAGGTATACAGATTCTCTCACTTTACCAAGTTTCGGGTCTAAAACTGACGCTGCAAATTAGCAAAAATCAATCTAACACGACGTAGTAGATCTTAGCACATTTATACATTTTCAATACAAGTTTTTCAGCTGCCCTTCTTGATGCACTTTTGGAGAAAAATTCACTGCGTTACCCTAAGGTGAAGTGTATACACCTCAGTCAGTCAGTGTATAAGTGTTGAAGCGATTCAATACTTTTTATGCGTTTGAAACTGTTTATTGCTTTCCGTTTTAATCTATGTTACTATCAGCCTGTCACTATGATAAAAAGAGCTCCCATCTAAAAAGTCGTGTTCTGCTCACTGTACGTCGATCTGTCGATGGGATTTGTAGCATATAGGGGATTAATGATATAATAATTCTCCCCATTAGATGCATTTTATGTTTTAAAGGTCGATTTCACGTGCTAGCCGACATCTGAAACCTTTTTAGTAGAATTTAGAAATAGTGGAATTTGATGAAGATGAAATGTTACATAGAATGAAATGTAATTGAAGCATCATTGAAATTTCAAACAGTATACAATCTTTAACAGATTAAGTTCTTCCTTTGATAGGTGGACTGTCTTTATATCCTAATGGGAAATCGTGAATCGTGGGGTTTAAAAGTTCTACACGCGGAGTATAATGATTATGCGAAGATATGACTCACAATTACATATCCATTCAAGGAAAACTGTCTTTAATGTGACAACTAAAGAATCTTTTCAAACCAATTCTACATCCTACCATATTCAACTTATCACGTGCGACTTTCAGAATGCCTTTTGAAATTCAAAAGAGACATAAAGTCTGGTACAAACATTATTTCATATGACAATGGATACAAATCTTAACCAACTACCAACAACAGCAAGTCAAAATTTTTATCTCAAGTTATTTATATTTAAAGTTGACGCATGGAGGTTGCCATTTTGTTCAATTCTGTATTTAAATATTGTGCATGATGATATACTTTTCCTAATAGAGGATTTCATCACGTGACTCTAACTCAACTGGATTCCATTTGCAGGTAGCGGCGTCGTTGCGTTTCACGCGACTTTACACGGCCCAGTCCATCACACGTACAACAAACATACTACATGCTAACCTACCAGTACCAGTTCAGCGAATTTTACTACTTTTATTTACTTACCGGGTGTACGAAGAGTCAAATTAACGTTAACGCCAGCTGATTGTTCGTTATACTCAGACAAAGCCTACAAGTGCTCGCTGCAAATCATATGAGCCGTATGTTCGAGGCCGTCGCGTCGTACATCAGAAACCCTCTTCGAACGTCGTTTAGGATCATATGGAAATCAGGAAAATGTAATTTGTATTCCCCCGCACACATCTACTAGTGCAACCAACGGCACAGCAAGGTTCCGGCATAATTATATTACAAAAAATAATCTTATTTAACAACATGCAAACGTATGTAAGTCTAATTAAGTGTACAGCAGATGGCGATGTGGCGATTGTAAACAAAGTCATGTGACCTCATGACATCAGCTGAAACACCCTGATAGGGACATAAGGAGTTTAATGTATTTCTTTATAAATGTTATTAAAGTTTTTATTCCAAAATGATATGACACAAAGTTTTAACAGAATTTTTTGTTAATTTCATGTGTACACAAAAAATTCTTTGACCCTTAAATAAGAAAAACAATTCTCATAACATAGAGATCATGAGGTAGATTATAAAGAAATACAAAACATTCAACATCCTTCGTGGCTGATGACATCATAATCTGCATGTTTTGAAATCAAAATGGTGGCTCCCATAGTGCTATTTAGTAGTAGAATTAAAGTTTTTAAAAATTATAAAAATTGTGTTAGATTGTTTAAGGGGGTATGAAACTTGTCAGAAAAATGTGATTTTTTTAATTTATCATATGAAATAAGGATTTTGTCAGACTTTATGTCTCCTTTAAAAGTTGTTTTGATTGAAGTGTTAAAAACAAATCTTCAACAAACCAGGGTCTTGGTAAAATAGAATTAGAAAATGATAATAAATTGATGATCTACAGCCAACGAATAAAAAACACATGCTCATATTTTGTCCAATAATAAGATTTCAAAATTTCATTGTAAAACGTTGATATTGCAATCGACTCTGAAAAATCATTTACATCAATCTAGCTTATGCTGACCCGATGGCGATGACAGCAGTACATCTACCATCAAAATAACAATTTAGTACAATGTAAAACATGAGTTGGCTTAATCTTATAGTATTAAGAATTTGTATCTACGAATGAATAAATTAATTTGTTCAACTGCATCAGGAAAGCAAGTGAATAAACAATCTTAACATATTTATTATTAAATTTCCGGTTTTTTTCTTCTAACACTGCAAGAGGTCTCGTATTTTAGACAGAATACGCGATGTTTTGTTTGTAATTTGTTAGTAGTAAAATACATCAATGCAATTTGTACAGCTATTTACGTATTCCTACCATTAGCAAGGAACGTTCTGATTTCAATTCTACAGATATTAAATGTTTATATAAATAAAATGCACATTTTGTTCCGTTCTTCCCAAAACAATACAACTGTCGACATGGACATTGCACAATTTGATAATTAGTTTCCGAGGGAAGTTATGCGAATTTTGAACGAAAGTTAAATGATAGTCATTGTTATGTTACGCATAGAATATATCGTAATATAGAGCATCTTGAAGCTTCTACATTATAGACCACAAACGCACGAATGGTATAAACTTCGATCGAACTTTAGGTGCAGGCGGTTTACACTAAATAACTAAATACTGATTCGGTGAATGTTGATTCGATGTCATCCACTGCTGCATAGTCAATTTAACTTCAATCACAGTTTTATGGGAAATACTTGAGTTAAGCGTCACCGGCACTTAAGGGTTGTTCAGAGTCATGAAACATATTAAACTCAAATGCAAGCTGAAAAAGCATTGCCACACAATGATTAAAGTTACCTTCTTTCGGAAATTCGAGATGTGGTTTTGACCTTTCTTATTCATTTAATTTAATGGGTACGTTTCTTTACAAACGTTTTGTAATTGATTACCAAAGTATTTATTTGTCACGTTGATGCGATAACAAACATTGCAAATTAACCTCATGTTGATGGGTTTGGAAGTACCTGGTTTTGGTTATTCAATTCTAGGCAGTGAATATTATCAATTCAATCACATTCTGGACAATGATTGTGCAGTTGTGCGGAATCAACAGACCTTTTTATCTCTATCAATCGACACTTGTTTTGGAATAACATTGAGCAGATCTTTTCAATTTGTGTATGAGTCAATAAGAATGGTATCACTCAATTGCTTTTCAAGAATTCAACAAACCTTCAGTAAAACGTACAATCATTAGCTCATGCGCATATTGGATACTGCATGGAGGAAAAAAATAAGTTCATGTGAATTACCACTTATTTATAATATGGAATAACACATACTGGTAGTAAGCTTCAAATTTCTTGCATGCCGTAGACATGGTAGAGAAGCTTAAACATTTGTCATTTGTTACCTGAATATAGACTTAATATTTTTACACTTAATAAACGGGTATTAATCTCTATTATGTTTGATCTCAATTCGGAAAATTGAACTGCTCAAGTTTATAACCTTGGCATTGTCGTAAATTGTTTTGGGACAGGCATGTCCAAGTATTTGTCCTAATGTTCAGACCAAACAAAAGTACCTTAATTCATCAACCAGGGCCAAATACCTTTGCATTAACTGATTTGAAAATGCAATTTGAGCTCATTCACATCTGATTTCTGACTACGAAGATTGTATAATCACCACTAAGAGGTCAAAGTGCATAACTTTGCCTTGGTATATTGGTTTTAAATTTTTAATATCAGCATTGATATTTTCGAGGTAAAAGTCATATCATAGCTTAATTAGTTTTTGTCATTAATGGAAAACTGTGATTTTTCTCTTAAACTGTTAATGTTTTCAAGGATAGGATGAAAATCACATTCTTTACAAAATATACTTCTCTACTAAAAGCCTTGGAAACATTCTTGACAGAAAATGTTTAAAGTTTTTTTACATTAGTCTTAAACTATTGGAACGAGCTTCTTCAAAACAAACATGAAAATATCAGAAAACATGACTTGCTATTCTTTCTGGTTATTATAAACACAAAAGTGTTTACGGTAGATATTTGGAAAGGAAGATACATTTATAGATATGAACCTGAAATTGGATTCGTAAATTTTATAAGCAATTTCTAAATATGCGTGTAACTATTGAAATGAACATTCTAAACACGTGAAAGGTAGTTCGTTTAAGTATTCAAAACATTATCAAGAGTATTTAACAATTTATTAGCCAATTGTTAAGATTAGATGGCATTTCTTAACAGCACCATACCATTTTGTTTATTACCACAACCGATCAATTGGTATGATTACTTTCCTAGCCAAATTAAGCCAATCTTGGTGCCACCTATTACAACACTGATAGAATTTCTTATCTACCTCCAAAAAATGAAATACTTACTGATCAGTAAAATGACAAGTCTGGGCAAATTTTTCATTTTGATTGTTTTCCCAAAAGTCATTGAGGCCTTTGCCAAAATAACAGTCAGAAAGAGATGTAATTTTGTAAGAGTAGATTAGAATGAAAAAGAGAGAGAGCAGAGACACTAAGTCGGTCAATATCTCCGTGGAGAATGCCAAGATTTTCTCTAAATTTGTGCGATTATAAACGAAACCTTAAGGGTTTAACATAGAAGTATCTTGAACCCAAAGTTATCAATTGGTTGGGTGTAAGAAAGGTGAGGTTGATATGTACGCTCTTTGATGATAAACTCCAATTTTCTTCAGGTGTTTCCTCAATTGTCTTGTTTCAAATATTTCTTATTTAGTATTGAAGATTTTTGTATTGAATTGAAAGTGGTTTTTCCAACACCATAGGGAGGGGTAAGGGGCATTTCACCCGATCCCGACCTAAAGTGACAATGTGAAATGATAAAAGGTCCAGAAAGGTGAAAGGCGGCGGAAGATTTTTAAATCTGAAGGGGCCCAGGATTTGACGGGCACTTTCCAACTGTCGTATTTTCAAAAAATGTAACACAGCAGTATAGCTTTATAAAGTACCCCCCATCCCCTCTACCCCCACACACACACACACACACACACACCGGAAATTCTTAAAGCTTTTATCAGTCCGGAAATTACTGGTGATCCATTTTCCCTTCTATTTTGTTTTTAATTTACAGCTTCAAAAGTTAAATATATATGAATCGAAATCAATTTAATGTCTATAATCATATGAAAACTAAGCAAAAATGAAGGGTCCTTAGATTATTATTCAGAGGCTAGCATTTTCTTGCTGATAGTAAATATAACTTGATATCAGTATAGGCCTATAAGCAAATAAATTAGATAAGATGGCCCAAATTCACACCCAGTCTTCACCGATTTTAGTCTTTTTAGGGCGATAGTTGTGTTACATCTGTTTCTTTCATGAAACAGCAAAAATATCAAATATACTCTTTGAAGAAAAAGTTTGTCAATGTTTCATAGGGCAGGTTTCTTCTCTAAAAGGGCACTGAAAAGGGGCACTTTTCCCTCAGAAAATGGGCACTTTTTCTCTCTGAAAAGGGCACTTTTTAAACTTTTGAGAAAAGTGGGAGCACGTTCCACCTGTGCCCCCCCTAAACCCCCTTTCCCTTCTTTCCCTTTTCTGTTTCCGCCCATGAAAACAACAAAGCTGATTATTTATTTTTGATTTGGCTGCTGGATGCTATGTTTACTTCTTAAGGGTAAATCAACCAAAAGCCCACAATAAATCGCCATTTTTTCAGCAAGTCACGTTAAAGCAGATTTTAACAGGTTAAATTGATAAAAGTAAAAACAATGGCAACGGCTGAAAGTTGATGGGATAACAGCCATTGAACGGAGTAGACTAATGTCAGTAAACAAAAGTTGGTAAGCGTGGGAAGGTTGTTATCAGTCAGTCAGTAAGAAGTTTCATAAGGTGGTAGCAGTAATTTAGTTCTTGATAACTGCTAATAAGTTTATGACAGTTGCTAAGAAAAAAACAGTCAGTACACTGATGAAGTATGAAACTTGAAAACAGTGAAAATGTTAATAACAGTAAGAAGCTTGAGAAGATTGATGCTAATAATAAGTTCCTAAAAGATAAAACATGTCGTCAACTTTAAAAAGGTAAGCAGGTTAGTAATAACAGCTTGATAAAAGGAAAACAAACATTGAGTAAGTTAATGACAAGACTGAGTAGGTTGAAAAGATTGACAAGTCTGAAAAGTTGATACAATCGGGTAGGTGGGTTAAACATAAAGCTTCTTACAGTGTGTAGGTTGGCAATAATATTAAGCGATACGAATATTTAATGCAATTTTTGTCGATCATAATCGAGGAATGGTTTCAAATTTGGTTTCCTACATTTGATACGCAAATACTAAAAATATAAGATATAATATGAATATAAATATATGAAAACATGGTGCATTTAATTCATCAACGAACAGGGTTTTGCGCCTTTTAAAGGCAAAGCATTGTATAAATACAATGGTCCTACAAGCTCTATATCGCCTTAGTTAGGCCTAATGACTGGCCTACTTCTGATTTGTCCTCGTTCATTAATAAACGAAACACTCAAAATAATAGTTTTGTATGGATACATTTTCTTTGAAAGTATTGTTTTTAGATTATGCCCTTCATTTGTCTATATTCTGTATACAACTGCCTGATACGCGGGTTCATGCGCCAGGAAAGAATTGATTCAGAAAAGAATTTTCGCAGGCAAATTTAAATCACATGGCCTTTAAACTTTAAAGAGAAACACCTTAGCTGTGTGGTCCATTACATCGTAGGTCAACGTCTTTTTAGACCAGCAATGTCACGCATATATCTTTTCTTATTAACGTTAAAAAGAAAAAGAGTCAACAAAATAGCCGCAATGTTTGACGAGGACTAAACTCGACCTTAATCGTATTTGCACAATACTCAGCAACAATACACTCGTGGTTGAGGAGATGTGCAAATGCAATAGGACTAAGTGTTAGTTCGTAGATTACATTCAAGATTGTCAAAAAGAGGTTCGTGTCTGTGAAAATTATTTGTAATTCTCAGAACTGTTCAAAACTTATCTTGTCTGCTTGTTTGTTCATTTGTCTTCAAACGACAAAGACAAACTTGGTTTAATTTCTGATTATATGCAACTTGCTTTTCTTAAGAGTGGGATGGAAAATAAAATTCAGAATAAAAATCTTTAAAATGATCGTAATTCCAGACGTGACTGAGATCGCGCATTAAGGGATGTGTTGACAAATTTAACATTTTCTTCAATGAGAAAGATCTAGAATATTGAATTATATGCAACTTGATTTTCTCAAGGGCAGAAGGGAGGGATGGAAAATAAAATTCAGAATAAAAATCTTTAAAATGATGGTGGTTCCAGATGTGACTGAGATCGCGAATTAAGGGATGTGTTAAAAAGAAATAACATTTTCTATAATGAGAAAGATCTAGAGTCTTGAGATAACAGATTTATCAATATATGACCTTGACATTTTAAAAATGATTTTATACTTCTGGGAGATTGAGATCTTTCTCCTTAATTGTACACAATTGCTTGTAGGTGCATGTGCTAATGATTTTGAAGTACGACAGGCCTATAAGCAAACACAATCATTGTCTATAGGATACACCCGAATACAAGCAAAGAGATTAAAAGCATCATCTTGATCAAAATAACAGTAATAGCACATATTTCAATAATGGAAATGTTATACCAAAGCAGATACCAGATACCAAAATTTGGAAGAGTATTTTATCATTAACGTTTTAACGAAAAATGTATGATGAGTTGATCAGGAAGAAGTCCTGACATAGTTAATAATAAACAAAGTTTGATTAAAGGCGGGTTCTTGGCTAATGTAAAGTCAGCCATTGACAAGTGTCATCAACAATACTTTTGTACTGGACCAAGAAAAATAATATGACTACAGCCAATGAGGTCACCATCATTATTTTCACAATTTCGGATAATAATTTGGCAAAGTACCGAAAAGGGTATCCATTCACCCCACCCCGCACAAACCCTAATGGTATTTGCGGTTCTTTGTGCAGTCTTTATAATGAAACGCGTCGTTAATGCGGAAAATGCGTAGAAAGGGGTTTTTTATCGGTAGAAAAAGTTATATTCAACTTTTCAAAACGAAAAGTCACCTTTATCTGTTCCACTTGCTCGCAATTTTTAACTGTCAGAATTAATCAAGCACGTAAATTGATCTGTCAACCGGTGATATGGGCTCCAACTACAGATACGTTTTGCAAACAAAAAATTTCAATAGCTTTAAATCGATTATCATTTATAAGTGTACAAAGGGGCTTCACTCTAGATTACTATGTAAACCGTGTCATTAAGCACAAAAGGTGTGCATATAGCTGGAACCATGCTTATTTGCAGTTCAACCAAGAAAGAATCATTTAGACTCGTTGGTGGTAAACAATGGTGGCATAAGGTGAACTCGGATGTCTTGGTAGATCTACTACCATGTGTGTCTTCAAAGCACTGTGTTAATTTGAATCCATTTTCCAAAACAACTTTAAATCTTTTGACTCTGGACTTACGTTGTTCACACTTCATACCAGGCATGTACTTCCAAATGTGTTTTATATAACGGAAGAGGCAAATATGCACATGTGCACCTCAACCGGGTCTACCTCATAATTTAATTGAAAATAAAATCTTAGCCCTATGAAATTGTAAACCCAAATCCTACTCTCCGAGATTCCAACAAAAGTAATTAATAACATCGTCTGGAAAAAAAAAAAAAACACACAAAATAAAATCTGCCTACCAAACGTGGGGGCAAAGCCACACAATCACACTGAGATACAAAACATAATCATACAAAAATGGAAATACCGAAAAAGTGAAAGAAATGCCCCATATCTCCCCCCCCCCCCCCACCCTCCTTTCCCTTACCCGTTATCCTGCCTTAAATGCCCTGTATAAGAATATGAAAAATCGATGCCCAACAGGTAAACATTTACAACGTTTTAAATAAAATTCGAGTATCCATTTGGGTTAATTTATACTGAAATCCTGCGATATATCCGAAAATCTTGTGAACATATCATATGAAGCACTTGCATTTAATGAAGGGGTAATATTGCAAATCCCTACATATCCGGTTTCTAATGGTGCCTACTTCTTCTTCTTCTTTTTTGTGTCCTAACACTATGCCATAGGTGTACTTCGAAAATAAGAAATACATTTAAAAAAATGTTAGGTTGTTTAAAAACTGGATTAAAAAAAATCCACCAGACCAGGTACTGACTCTTCCTACCCATAATATAACATACTATGGGAACCAGGGAAGTATTGTCCCTAACCCTAACAATAATTGAATTCAAAGTCATTATAAAAATGATGATTTTCGTGGTGTAAATGATTATAGTAATTGGTAATGACGGCGAGAATAGTGTTGCTGATGTCAGATATAAGATATGATGTCATTTTTTATTGATGGTGATGACGTCCATAATGATCTATTTGATTAGTCGAGTGATGATTATGATAACAAGCTGTATTTATTGAGTTTGGTGAAAAAGATACTAGATGATGAATATTTATAGTGATGTTCATGATGGTAACAAAGAGTTGATGAGGAAGAGTTGATGAGGATCTCGGCGATGATGGTGAATGTGATGGTGGTGGAGTTGATATCGTGATGATAATGATGATGATATTGGTGGTGGCGTTGATGTTGTGATGATAATGATGATAATATTGGTGGTGGCGTTGATGTTGTGATGATAATGATGATAATATTGGTGGTGGCGTTGATGTTGATATTGGTGGTGGCGTTGATGTTGTGATGATAATGATGATGATATTGGTGGTGGCGTTGATGTTGTGATGATAATGATGATAATATTGGTGAAAGCGTTGATGTTGTGATAATAATGATGATGATATTGGTGGTGGCGTTAATGGTGTGATGATAATGATGATGATATGGTGGTAGCGTTGATGTTGTGATGATAATGATGATAGTATTGGTGAAAGCGTTGATGTTGTGATAATAATGATGATGATATTGGTGGTGGCGTTAATGGTGTGATGATAATTATGATGATATTGGTGGTGGCGTTGGTGGTTGTGGTCACGATTGGGATATTGGCTGTGGTAGTGGAGATGGTAGTGATGATGATAATGAGGATGGTTATGGTTCAGATAATGAAAATAGTACTTATAATCCAGTGTGGATAATGGTAATGCCCCGATCATAACAAAAAACTCAAACGTAAAGAGTATATCATACAGGCTTAATACCTATCAGAGACTATGTACGTCTTACCACCCCAACCTTGAGCGTCTAAAAGAATCGATTTAATTTAAACCATTTCATACCTTGTCCAACTGTAAGCAAGAAATGGATAGGTTCAGATGCACTTAATGTTATAGCAGCTAAGATCACAGTCAATGACCCCGATTTCTCTTTCTTCTTTATTCTTTTAATTAAGATTCCTTCACCGGATACCATTTGAAGCCGACAGTGTCACTGATTATTGTTTCATGTCTCATAAAGTAATACATGCTTGATAAAAGTACTATCGCAACAAGCCATGAACATAACCAGTAATGAGAAAACAATAACAAGTGGAGCGCATCTTTCTTGTAAAACCCACACAGTGATTGAACATAGTACAGAAAAAAGACCAGTCCATTTCTGGTAAGGATATAGAGCCAAAAATTTCCCAATCTAATAAGACTAGATAAGAACGCTCGGTGGGTTGTTAATTAAAATGTAGTACTTGATCTTAAGATCTGCGCCGCTAGTGTTAAATTTAGGTACTATTATAGCCTTTGAGTTACGAATAGCCCCAAGATGTTCATGCTTGTAACTCAAATAAATGCCCGACTTCGATTGTAGAGTGAGAGCTACTTGAATGTATTTTAATCCACATTTCTGCGCGAGGTTTTTCAAAAGCTTTTGCTGCTGAAGGTTGTAGCGTAAGCTGTAAGTGCCTACATGTAGACTACGACTTAATCGAAATTTGAAGCCATTATTTTATGGTGTAAAAAATGTTAGAATATTAGTCAAACAAATGTATGTCTGTCTGTCTATCTGTATGTATGTATGTATGTATGAATGTATGTATGTATGTGTGTATGTATGTATGTATAGGTACATGTATAGGTGCATGTATGGGTGTATGTATGTGTGTATAGGTACATGTATAGGTTCGTATGTACGTATGTATGTATGTGTGTATGTATATATATATATATATATATATATATATATATATATATATATATATATATATATATATATATATATATATATATATATATATATATATATATATATATATATATATATATATATATATATATATATATATATATATATATATATATATATATATATATATATATATATATATATATATATATATATATATATATATATATATATATATATATATATATATATATATATATATATATATATATATATATATATATATATATATATATATATATATATATATATATATATATATATATATATATATATATATATATATATATATATATATATATATATATATATATATATATATATATATATATATATATATATATATATATATATATATATATATATATATATATATATATATATATGTAATATATATATATATATATATATATGTATATATATATATATATACATATATATATATATATATATATATATATATATATATATATATATATATACATACATATATATATATATATATATATATATATATATATATATATATATATATATATATATATATATATATATATATATATACATATATATATATATATATATATATATATATAGCCTATATATATATATATATATATATATATATATATATATATATATATATATATATATATATATATATATATATATATATATATATATATATATATATATATATATATATATATATATATATATATATATACATATATATATATATATATATATATATATATATATATATATATATATATATATATATATATATATATATATATATATATATATATATATATATATATATATATATATATATATATATATATATATATATATATATATATATATATATATATATATATATATATATATATATATATATATATATATATATATATATACAGGTACCCTTGGTACCCGACGACAGAACACGGCGAGGCAGCTGTTTGGAGGGTCTGCTATCCATTTGGTTATCATCGGATAGAGTGGGAATCACTTTATTCCATCCGTTTTGGGGGTGTGAGAGTGATAACTACTGACCGTCCCCTCCCGACGCCCCCACCAAAGCTGTTAAAGCCGCCAATAAAGGACACAAAGGTGTTAACTTACCGAAGGGCAAACGAGAGCTGCAACTCCAGAACTTAAGCTTTTAACATCCAGTTTAGATCGTTTTGGGTCCTCCTCATCCGCATCAATCTCATCCATGAGCATTTGGGTGGTGATGGTTGACATTGCTCTCTGAGGGGACTGCGTATCTCCGGATGATGCCGACAAAGTCGACACCTTCCTTTTCGGTGAGTCGGATATCTTTCGACTGCTTGATGAATCCGAACTTTTCCTCGGCGGTGATATGGAATCTTCGTCCTCCGTTATCGTGTGAGTAATATTAGGCAATCCCGAGAAAGGGCAAACGTTAAAATTGGAAGCCATGTTTCTAATTTGATACTGAATATTTTATTAAGGCAACAAAGAAATTATACACAACTCCTACTTTACTGAAATAAAATCAATTCTAAGTCCAAGTCATTCCAATAGAAAATACATTTTTACAGATAGGATTTGAAAATTTCATCTCTGCAATTGTTTTAAGTGCGTAGTTTGTCCTCCATTAAAAACAAGAAATTGAAATCCTCACTGTCCCCATTAAACACTGTTGACGGAAAGAATCACATTTGCGTTGCAGACATCTTGTCCACATTGTGTATTCGATTCATAAATGTATTTCACTACAACCGTTACCACCGCTCCATCTACAGCAGATATATCTTTATATATATATATACATGCACGTGTGTACAAAAAACCATTACTTTGTGCACTTACAGGAAAGTTCGAGATGTACGTTGGCGCTAGACCGCTGTTGGAAATAACTACTACCAATTGTGGTAGGGATTCAATTAACTTGGGAACTAATTTTGAAACAGCAGTTCGTCTATGAAATTGCACTGTAATCGACATTACCGGTAACTCAAGTTTTATGTTCTTCAACAGCACATTGCAGATGTTGCTCAAGAGTCTTTGCATCATTTCCAGTTTGTGTGAAGCTTGCAATGATGCTGGTTAAGATATATATGATCGTTAAATTTAAAGAATTATTTGACAGGGACCGCAGGAAGGGCTGTGGGATGGTGACTGGGGTTTTAGCGACCCCCCCCCCCCTCTTCTCATGACCTAAGAGGATTTCATCTTTCCAATTTTCACGGTTGGCAGGTAAAATTGGGAAATTATAAACATATAATTGAAACATTTGGTCAAATTAAAGGAACATTTGGTCAAATTATTTGATATTTTGGTGAAATATTTTAACATATTTCCCGAAAATTGACAAAGTTAATTAAAATCGCCTAAAAATGAAGGAAATTTCCGGAAAATTTAAGAAAATTGCCAAAAAATGAAGGCAATTTTCTTAAAATTGAAGAAAATTCTGAAAATGAAGGTAAAACTGAAGGAAAATTTGGTAAAATTATTTGAAATTCTTGTCAAATTTTTCAACAAATTTCCTGAAAATTGACAAAAAGCTCCTCAAAACCGCCTAAGAATGAAGAAAATTGAAGAAAATTGCCGGAAATGAAATGAAGGTAAAATTTAAGTAAAAGCTGGTCAAATTATTCGAAATTTTGGTAATATTTCTTGAAAATTGGTCAAATTTGTCGAAAATTAATACAGAATATTTTTCTAAAATTGTCAAACAATTCATCGAAATTCTAAGGAAAGTGTCCAAAAATGAATGAAATTTCCAGAAAGTTGCCAAAAATTGAACGAAATTTCCCCAAATTGTCAAACAATTCACCGAAATTGTACCCACAAATAAACGAAATTTCTAGAAAATTGTCAAACAATTCACCATAATTGTAAGGAAAGTGCCCGAAAATGAACGAAATTTTCTGATTAGCAGCAACGTTAGTGATGGAACTTAACCCCCACATCCCCTGAGAGGTGACCCTTCTTACGCCTCTGCCTAATACTATATGTACCAATATGGTTGGGAGTTAGTACAAGGTGTATTATGAATGTGATGGTGCTTTTTATTTACGCCATGTTTACTTCCTCACCCCCACCCCCATCCACCCCCTTCCCTATATTCCTTCAAAAATTGCTCCGCGGTAACTGTTTAAAAGAAATATGTCTAGAATGTTTGATAATCACGGACGTAACTTGACTTCGAGCCTAAGACACATTTGCCCCGACGAAAATTTGCATTTGCTTGGCTTATTAAAAAACGATATATACATGTGTCATACAAGCACACTGTAGAACAGTTGGGAACAGATCCCCCTCCCACCAATGGCGTCGGTAGAGATAGTACTGAAGTGCCAAACGTAGCACTGCGTAACACCGTGTGCCCGGTACCAGGCCCTGGCGAGATCTGTAGGGGCGAAGCCTTGGTTGGAGTCCAGGGGGCGAAGCCTTGGTTGGAGTCCAGGGGGCGAAGCCTCAGGAAACTCCAAAGATTTATTGTTTTGATGCTCCAAAATGGCTGAAAATCAACATAAAGTTCAATAATTTGATTGATGAAAAGAAGACAATTTAAATTATAATGTTAAAATCTACTCCCGTTAATCTTTTGGGTTATCATTTCAAACAGGCAGTGGGGAAATTTCCAATACAAATTGAGAAACTTCGGATAAAATTGTGGAGTTCATGGGAAAAACCTTAGAATTATCTTAAATCCAGCAATCCAGGGACGAAAACTGAAGCTTTGAAGATTTCTTAATTTTGATGCCTCACAATGGTTTAAAATCACACAAATATCCAAAACGTAAATAAATAATGATGGTTAACAGGTTAAATTTACTGTAAATAAGTATTTGGGTAACCATTTCGAAACTAACAGAGGAAATTTTCCCTGAAAATAAGATGCTCTGACATGTCTGAAGATTTCTTGATTTTGATGCCCACAACAGTTTAAAATCAACACAAATAGGTAATAAAAAGAAGACAATTTCAAATTTAAACATTCTATAATGTTAATGTTAATATCTACTCGGATAAAAATACCAATTTCTAAACAAACAGAGGAGAAATTTTTCCTAAAAATAGAGAGGATTCGGCAAAACGTTGTCGGATTCGTGGGCGAAGCCTTGGAAGTTGGGTCCAGGGGCGAAGCCCCGGAAGCTCTTAACATGTCTTGTTTTTGATGCCCCAAAAATGATTTTAAATCAACACAAAGTTCCAAAATGTAAGTGATAAAAAGAAGACAATTTCAAATTCAAATGTTTAAATCTACTCAAATAAATGAATAAGCATTTGGGTTATCCA
Organism: Chiridota heheva; assembly: GCA_020152595.1. Lineage (NCBI taxonomy): Eukaryota > Metazoa > Echinodermata > Holothuroidea > Apodida > Chiridotidae > Chiridota > Chiridota heheva. Next base: position 505,647 of record JAIGNY010002064.1, read on the forward strand.
TTTCTAAACAAGCATAGGACTGTAGGATAGTAGGAGAATTTTCCGTTGAAATTGAGAAAATTCAATTGGCAAAATTGTTGGGTTCATGGATGAAGCCCTGGCTGCCTGGCTGCATGGTCTGAAGATTTCTTGTTTTGATGTTCCAAAATTGCTGCAAATTTCCCAAAAGTAAATCGTGAGAACCTGGGGCGAAACAAGAGTAGGGATCCAGGAGAAGATCATCCTCATAAGGGTCACTTGGAATGGGTCCAGGAGGCGAAACCTCCGGGAGCTGCCACAGTTGTTGGGTTCATGGATGCAGCTCTGATGGATTCTAAGGGCGATGCCCCTGAAAATTGTATAGTTCTTCATGCCCAAAAGTGGGCCTTGACCATCATGGCTTGGACTGTAAACGTTTGAGGGCGAGCATCATTCATATATACGTTCTATGCAGTGCCCAATCTGAACCCAATCAGCATCATGCCGCGTCAAGTGGAGATAATTCTGATATCTAGACGATTCAGGCATGCTTGAGATGTATCTCTAATTTAAACAGAACATACAGACATCCAACATTTTAAATGTCTGCCCGACTAAGTACTCAAGTATGATGTTGTCAACATGCTGCTGAGTCGGGAGGACATGATTCTGATATAAAGATTCGGGCATGACTGAGATGTATCTCCAATTTAAACAGTATATCCAACAATTTACATTTCTGCCCGACTTAGTGCCCAAGTATGTTGTCAGCATCATGAATGATGCCGAGTCTGGAGGACATGGTTCTGATATCTAGAGTCTAGATATCAGAATCATGTCCTCTCGAACCATTTTAGACGAGTCGGAAGGATATGATTGTGATAGGTATGATTGATATGTATCTCCTATTTAAATAGTACATCCGACATTCTACATCTCTGTCCGACTTATTGTCAGCATCATGTTCATGGTCGGCGGTCGGGAAGAATACGATCAGATATCTAGCTGACTGGCTGCGTCGGACTGAGATCAATTCTGATACCAGGATACAAGTACACAAGTGCGACTAAAATCGGTATCGACGCAACAGGAGAGGGGGTGCTCGTACGGCCATGAAGGTAGCAAAAAAGTTTGCTGTTATCGAGAACATTTTCAAAAATATTTGATCTTTCTGCGAAGAAACAAAACCATAAAAAGTAAAACCATTTTAATTTTCCTATAATAATTTTTCAATACTGGGTCATTTATTGTGATGAAAATTTTCTAGGGGTCTACCACCCCCTACTCCACCCCACCACCACCACCCCACACCCTTAAATAAAGAGATCCATATGCCTTGAACATCTAAGCCCAGTTATCAGGTTATAAGGCCTGCTTTTGGCTACCAACAATCATTAGGCCGGCTGCTGCAGTCCCAGAGGCTGACTACTCAGCCCAATGTGACCGCCTCTGGCCGGCCTCAACTTCATTCGAAAGGCTGCTGCGCCCATTTTACAGTTTTAAGGGCCTACGGCCAATCCAGGATCGGTCTATTGGCCGGTCAGTCCGCCCCTATTAATACATCCAGTGGCGCAACAATAAAGTTAGAATGGTGGGTAAACCCACGGTCAAATCTATATCTAATGCCAACTGTACACAAATTACGCATATTTATAATGTGGAAAGTAGACAAGCATTTTCAGTAATCGAAAACAAAATGGAAAATGCAACAGTGACCATTTTTTTAAACGCCTAATAGCCAGAAATGAATGTTTTTCATCTTAGCAACGAGTGTGTTGAAAGCGACATCACATTGTTCAGTGTGATGTCATGCAGGCAAATCCAAACCAACCGGGCATGAAGCATCAACCGGGAAGGTGAAATGCTCTCATGGGGCAGTTTCTCCTGCCTCTGCCTCTCTCCCCAACTTTCTGACTTTATACGCCTCGGATTCTGTGACAAAGCGTTTTGCGTCTGCGTTGCCTTTGATCGGGACGTTCCTAGCGAGATTGGCATCTCAGTTAGCCAGTCAGTATACATTACTTGTGCACTTCTGCTATTATATACTATCAGATGCTGATCAAACTACGACATTTTCTGCTTTAAGTGAGGACATTTTACATTTGCAAGGTAAACAGTACGACGTGTTGATCGGAATAAGCAGCTAAGGAACATACTTTTAACTTGTTTGAATGTGAATATCGGCTTAGCATGCCTGAAAACAAATGTTACTTGTTTTGTCATTGATTATGACGTGAGCTTATCCTATAAGGGAGCAAACATTGTCTTTTATAAAAAGAGACGATATTCCCAGGCTTTAAAGTTTACCTACTGTGGTGTAGCGGTAATCATACATGTCTACAGACACAAAACAAACTGGCAGTTTCAGATTTGAAGTAAGTTATGTTGTCTTTCACACCCACTCAGGAAAAAGTCAAGCGTCACCAATATTCCTCAAATTTGTTTTACATGTAGCAATTTCCACATGGATCGGAATAAAACACCAGTCTATATGCTAATATAGTGAGAAATAAACCTTTTCACATGCATGGTTACAAGAACTGCAAAGATGTAATTAAGTACTATTGAGACTTTGTCACACAGGAGAAAATGTCCTCCGGACTAAATATACTAGGAGATGGTCCCTCCAGGAGGTTTTGTCTCCCTTACACAAGGCTAGCTGTCCGCCAAGAGAATTTGACCCCAAGATTTATAATGATAATTTGAGAAGCTGAATATGTTCAACAGTTTATTTTTAACCGTCCGAAGTGCCAAACTGCCAAAGGGATGAATACTATACGTTTTAATTTTTCGAAACACATTTGACTCCTTGAAAGAAAATTGTTGTATAGTATAATTTTGCGAAATTTTTATTTCAAATTTAGTCATTGAGTTCTTATACATAGTATAGTGCGTTAGTCCCATAGAAGAAGTGTTGACTATTTCGTCAGGCAAATACTTGGTATGGGCAAAAGGGCATAACTAATATGGTTATACCTTTATGGGGTTTGTTTCTTCGCAAAAAGACAGCAATGGTCAAATTGTAGCCTTCCTGAGAGATTAATGTCAGTAGAAAAAAAGGTTGAAGGAGTTGAACAGAGTGTAGTAGGTAGATAAAGGGTAGAGAGGGCTGAGGTAAGACAACTTAAAGATATACTTGTATCAGCAGGTGTATATATATATATATATATATATATATATATATATATATATATATATATATATATATATATATATATATATATATATATATATATATATATATATATATATATATATATATATATATATATATATATATATATATATATATATATATATATATATATATATATATATATATATATATATATATATATATATATATATATATATATATATATATATATATATATATATATATATATATATATATATATATATATATATATATATATATATATATATATATATATATATATATATATATATATATATATATATATATATATATATATATATATATATATATATATATATATATATATATATATATAGATATATATATATATATATATATATATATATATATATATATATATATATATATATATATATATATATATATATATATATATATATATATATATATATATATATATATATATATATATATAGCTTTGGGAGGAGATGTTTTATTGTTTTTTTTTTGGGGAGTTCTTTTGCGGAAGAGTTCGGCAATGGAATTAAAGGGATTGGGGAACTCTGGGGTGGGCAAAGAGTGGACAGTCAACGAAGATGTGTTTCACAGTTTTCGGCCTGTGATAATCAATTGCAGAGGGGTGGGAGGCGTCTATACGGAGGTGGGTGGCGTATTGTATACAGACATGGTCTTTATGGGAGAGGTTGTGGGGATGACAGAAATGGACGGTTAGATCTACACCTGGCTGGATGTTGTAGAGTTTGCTATCCGTGTGGGTGTCTGAATTTGATTGTCGGCTGTGACGAACATGTGAAAAGAATAAGCAGTTTGATATCGGCAAGCGTTTTGGGAAACGGGGTAGCCGGAGGTTGAAAGCTGGTTTAATCAGCCGAGTTTGATTTGTTACGATTTCTCATATTAGTTCTGTGCCACCTGTAAAATGGCTTTGGCTTCGGCTAAAGGTCGCACGGAGCTATTTAGTGCACTATTGAAGATTCTTTTTTTAGCGTTTGACGCGTTTCAAGTCAGGGATCCAGTCCCCACGTGTATCAGTCCCCACGTGTTTTGTACCAAAAAGCGGAAGACACTTTTTTTGAAGCACATCTCGTCAAGTTTGGTTTCAGTCCCCACGTGTATCAGTCCCCACGTGTATCAGTCCCCACGTGTATCAGTCCCCACGTGTATCAGTCCCCACGTGTATCAGTCCCCACGTGTATCAGTCCCCACGTGTATCAGTCCCCATTACATGTATCTAGTCCCCATGTATCAGTCCCCACGTGTTTCAGTCCACTTAGAAAAGAACTTATATATGTTTAATCAATAACTAATTAAAAATCATTAATAATTAATCATTCATTTCTATAGGTTAGGATTAGGTTAGGTTAGTTGAGGGTATATTGGGACCAAAACAATTGGGAAAATGTTGATATTCAATTTGGTATTTGACAACAAGCAAATCTTAAGAAGGTCGTCCAGATCTTAAGACCGTCGTTTTAGCCTCCCAGGCCTTCGCCCATGAAAACCTACGATTTTACACGAATTTTCTCAATTTAGGGAAAATTTCGTCAATGCCTGTTTAGAACTGGTAACCCAAACGCTTACTCAAATAGATTTTAATGTTATGATTTAAATTCTTTTTCTTTTTTACAATTAAATTTTGGAAAATTTGTATTTACAAAAATCAGAAGTTTTTGGGAATACGCCTCCTTGTCCCAATGCCTCACCCCTGAACCTGCCAGGAGCCCTTAATCAGGTCCACGATATTCATCTTTCATGGTGAAAAATGAATTATTTACATTGTCCTCCGTCTAAAATCAATAGCTTGAAGGTTGCGTGGGATTTGACAGATGAAAATCATTTGTAATCCTGTCGCACAGGAATTTCCTGGCATTTTGCTTTTAGATAAATGATACATCCAAAAACATTTTCAGAGATATAAGAAGAAAACAGAACACAAAATATTTCACATGTATCATAAATCTTTCTAATCATAGCAATCCCCAGGTTAAACATATCCACACAGGATGGCATTATTACTTTAAAATGATAAAATGACCATCATTGCAACATTTGTCTTTGATACGCAGCTCAGAAAAGCTGTAGTAGTGAAGGTGACTCAGCGATATCTTCAACCCCCTTCTAAAACCTGGATCAATCATGAAACAATTTGCACTATCAAGAACAAAGGTCATTAGTTATTAGTTAGCATTTATCATTTATTATAAGTGATTAGGAAAAAGGTGTGAAGTAATAATTTGAAACTGAAAGTTGCACGTTCCCTGCATACCGTATTCCATTGACCCCCTTCCCCTCTATATCACCCCCACCCCATGTCACCAATCATCATATTGTTTATTGATAAACAAAGATTGTTATGGAACTTGTGCTCTTTTAGGAATAATGGGATACATACCTTTTGCACATAAACATCTTTAACATTTTAGTTAGAAAAACTTTTCTCATCTTCACATTGCTAAAAATTCTTTAACTATTCCATATTTCATTGAAGATATCAGAAATATTGATGAACAAGTATTTCTAAAGAAACAATTCAATGACAAAATGTTTCACCATAATCTTTATTATATATGCTTACAATCTTTTCATCTGTAAAACTCTGTCAATACATAATTGACCAACTACCAATTACAGTGGCATGGCTATGGGATGGGAGTAGGGTATTTACCCCATCCCCTACTTATCACAATATTGGTTACTGTGTTCTATAGTTAATGATGTTTTCTATAGTTAATGATGTGTTCTATAGTTAATGATGTTTCTATAGTTAATGATGTGTTCTGTAGTTGATGATGTGTTCTATACTTAATGATGTGTTCTATAGTTAATAATGTGTACTTTACTTAAATCATTAAGAAATCCTTTAAGCTACTTTTAAAACCTTGAAAATCAAATCATTAAGAGGGACATTAATCGACCCAAAACAAAGGGTAATTTCCTCTCATTGTTTGTTTCGGGGGTGGGGGTGTCTTTTTTTACCCCATAACCCCCTTCTATTTTCTAATTCTCATACCCCCATATATTTTTTTCATGGTTAGGTACTTTGAACCCTTACTCACACCCTTCTCCACATTTAAGCTGTAACCCAGAAGGCATAGGGCTGTAAGTATTTTCCTATGAAACATGCAACAAAGTATTTCTAACTTAAAAGGATTATTGGTGGAGCAAGTTAATCTTATATGAAAGAGGACTTCAAAAGAAACAAAGTGGTGACAAAAGCAACCAAATATCTTATTTGGTTAAGGAGATATTTAAGTTTCAAGTTATGTATCATTTGTGTAGAAACGACTGAAATCAAACTAGTTATGATGTCAGATTTCTCAAATCCTTTATGTATTCTATCACATTTTTCCGTACGAATTTGTGACTTAAATGCCATGGGATATGTCAGGAAATTGGTAAAACAGAATCTAGGAAAGTTAAAAAAGATAATAACAATTCACCCCCTGTAAAAACAATCAAACAGTACATTAATCAATTGTTCAGAAAGTGAGGGTGAGGAAGCCAACCTTTTAAAGTAGACTTACTATACCAGTCATTTTTATACAGATAAGAAGAACTTTAAACTTGAATATCTTCTTAATGGAATAGGCTTTCAAGTAATTTCTTACCCTTTCATATAAGAGTAACTTTTAGACCACTGAACTAATCCTTTAACAGTTTAACCAATGTTTAATGATTACAAATTGCTCATTATTCAAAAAGACATACTGTATAAGTTTAAAGAATGAATATGAGAAAGAACTTAAGCAATAAACTTAATAAACATAGTTAATTTCTGCATTTATGAATACAATTTTTCTTAATACTAACACAACACACATTTTATGAAATCATTAACATTTGCAGTGACTAAGTGTGCTTTCAGAAGTAAAATATAAAATAGGTGATTAGGTCTGACTTGAAACTTCTCCTTACGAAATGTAATCATAAGAACCTTTTACAGTCTGGGAGAGGGTGAACTGAAGCAATGAAGATAAAGGTTCTTTAAACACAACACACTGGCCTGGCTTGGAATCGAACCCAGTATATTTTCCATGATGCTTTGCTATAGCCTAACGTTAACCTTATGTAGGCTACTTTGCAATTTTAAATACGAAAAATGTCTTTGCCCAGCGAAAGTTAGAACTCAGTGACATATCTTCATTGCTTTCACAGCTAAATATTATCCACTCTCTTTTAAATGTTTACCACGCCGTTTTTGAAATCTGAGGAAAAATCAAGAAGAAAGCTAGGCTTTTAGGCGCGAAAAAGTCATTTTAAAAATTCAAATATTTGTAACAGTATAATTTTATCGTTGAGATGGCAGATTCTAAAGAATGAAATTACACATTGCAAAATCGTACAATCTATGTGAGAAAATTGTCTGTCAGTTAATCATTTTGTACATGTTTATCGCAAAATATGAACAAAACGGCTGTTGGACGTCTGTTAGCTCAGGTATTTTACAGGTTCCTTAAAATAGGACCTCTCTTGGGCTGCAGAATGCATTATGTAGGTAACAAATATCTAACAATTATAACCCAATTTTCATGTCTTTGACCATAAATTGACATCACACTAAAATGTATGTCTTCCAAGCTAAATCTTGCAGGCATGTCGCAAATAAAAGAATGTGATACTATCGTCTGGAGCCAAAATAAAGCAGTATGAGGCAACTTATTATTGATTGCAACATAGGCTGTACTCGCATATCTAATTAATTTGAAAGGTGGATGGACAGCTACATACAATTTATCTTACTAAGTTCTAGTTGTTGATTGTAGGTTTGGCTAAGTTCCTAAAAAAAGATCTTCAAACTCATCATCAAAATCAACTCATCTCTTTCAAACAAGAGGTACATGGTTAAAAACCAAAGCATTTACAAAAAAAAAGAGAGAAAGGTATGCCCAATGTTACCTCTACACTGTCCACATATCTTGAAGTGGATCAGGTTTTTGAAGTGGAAATTGTCAAGCTGTGTTTCAATTGGGTCCTTTCACTGAATTATCTCTTCCACTTTGCAAAATGATGAAATGAAATACCAACGTCTTGTGTTCTGTCTTGTGTTCATATGCTTACATAACCTTTTTATATTGCATATTGCTATGGATATATTTGTTTTCTTCACAAAATGGGTTTAGATACTTTTAACTGTTTGATTTAAATATATCCAAAATATCAATGTAACCGACAAAACCTAATTTATAGTTTAAATACTAGAGGTGTATGCATTTGGATAGTTATAATATTGAGCATTTTCCAGATCTACAACAACATTTTTATGTGATGGTATTTATGAACAGAATAAACAAAAACTCAACATTGAATTGATTAATGGCCTGTTGAAAGTTTCAGCTAATAAGACTAAAAAATGATCTGAAGTTCAACAAAATCAATGTCCAGCATTTCAAGTTGGGAATCAGTTTTGATAGGTATATTATAGAGTGTATGATTTTTTTAAGGAGTCTGAGGGGGAAAATATGATCCATCTTCAAACAATATTCGAAGCGACAGTTTTTGAAATACAGTGACTTGTATAAATCCTTACCGATGGAGTCAATGGGGAACATCGCGATATTGATTAACTTTCCGAAATGTGTCGCTTCTTCTGCTAAAACAGCGTCAATGGGGCTGCGCTGGCATATGCACTGCAGCTAGATACAAGATTATGCTTGCATAAATGTACATACCAAAAATTAAAACTGCGGAAATAACTTTATTTGAGTGCAGGATGTCTGGGATTTTTTGCGAAAATCTCCGGGGGACAAAATCTCCGGTTACACCGGCATAAATCCGCGGAGTTATCGTTTATGGGCTCCCCGAGGCCGCACTTTGAGGTTCATAGTCAAAACCACAAGTGTATGCCGTGGCACTAAAAGTGGTGATGCAGAAAGAAGCAGCTGGTGTTGTTAATAACATAGCAGGGAGATGCCATGTTCTTGCTGAACCAAAGAGGATGCTGCACCCATGAGATTTTATTTTTGAATAATTTTTGAGAGACATTATATTTGATCCCTCCAACAAAATGGAGATTCGCATAGGCGGCGGAACTGAGGGTACATGGAAACGTTCTTTTAAAACACACACACAGACGCGCGCGCACACACACATTTCTCAGAATTTAAGAAGTGCCCTTTTTCAAATAGGAAAAGTGCCCTTTAAGAGGAATGTCCTTTTAGAGATGGAACAAGCCTAACAGCGTAGTAAGATATTTGACATGGGGAGGAAGAGGGGGAAGAGGGGGGTGAAGCAGATTTGATTTTCATATCAAATCTACAAAAAATGTCTCGCATGTCCAAAAAATTATTTGTTCAGATTAAATGGTGTTTTTCCGAAAATTTAAGACGATTCCGCAAAAAAAAAGATGTGAAGGGAAAATAAAATGGTACTTGGCCCCCAATAAAATTATTGGGGTGTCTTGGACGCCCTGCCTCCCCAAATCCTACGCCACTGATGCCCTTTCATAAACTGACGTGAATAAATCTAAAAAAAAAAAAGTATCACCTAAGATATTAAAATATATATTAAGTCCCCTTATTACAGTCATTGATCTTTTTATTGACAAATTGAAGAAAGTATCACAAACATCAAGCAATGATAAAATCTCCCCCCCTACCTCCCCCACTTTCTCAGCCCAGCAATGTCAAATATCTTCATACGCCGCTGGAAAGTGTTATTAAATGTATGAAAATGCAACTTGCAAATAAAATGGTTTCGTGCCTTAGCGTATTTTGGCGCCGGTTTTTTACTCTGCGCGCTTTTTCCCTTTTGCGCCTACTATTTTACGCGTACGTTTTTTGGCGCTCTGTGTAATGTGCTAACGTGCAAGCTATCATCGCTGTTATCTTCTTGTGTCATTTGACTTCATACCACTAAAGAAGGAAACAGAAGTTTTCGAAATATTTGGTTTATAAAAAATTATGTTGGCTAAAGACATTGTCATTTTTTCCTATTTTGTTTTGTTTGTAATGGCCAATGCGCGGAACTTATCTATATATGTATAAAATATATATATCTTTTATTTTTCGGACTAATAAAGTTTTCGGTGTGTGTGTGGAGGGGGAGGGGGTTGAAGGAGGAGAAAGTGTCCCTAAAGCTATTCTGCTGTCGTACATGCTTTCAAAAAATCGTCATTCCGAAAGTGTTCCGATTCCCAACATCTTCTGCCACCCCTGGAGATGCAGATATCCTGCGTTCCTTCTGTCCTTTGTAAGTTTGCGCAATCTTCCATTTAAAGAAACGTTCGGTCGACTGGTGAGGGCATTGTATTTCATTCTTTTGTAAAATGATAATTGCGCGATTTTTAAGACAAGATCACGTCTCACGCTATTATCATAAAGTTAGACTTTCAGTCTTTCACCAGCCGTTTACATTTGACCGCACGTAGGAATAGCACGAACAGTGATGTTTATTAGTCTGATTATATGTAGTAATGTTTTCCAGCACTGTTGCGAGCATGAAAATGAGTATTCGATTAAACTGGACCCACTTGTCAACCAAAATCAAGCCAGGAGAAGAAGCTTGACATCTTCGACTTAAGATGCAGCAGATGATGCATCAAATGCAGGGCGTAGGAAGCAACAAATTAACGTTGACAAGTGGAATAATCAAAAGTTGATGCTAATCGGGAAAACACCTTCAATTTTCTGGAATTTTTAATTTCCGGGATTTTTTCTTCAATTTCGGAAAATTTGGACAAATTTTCCGAAACTGCCAAAATAACCAATAATTTTACCACATTTGTTCATTTTATGTTAATAATTTTTCCAATTGCTCCCCAACTGGGATGGTGAAATCTTCTTATGGGACAGTTTGTCCTCCTTCCTTGCCCCCCTCCCGATTCCCACGCTTCTGATCAGATAGAGTGACTTCATGACCAAAGAGAAAGTTACGGTCTGCGAGAGGTACAGTGGCTTAGTAGCTCGTAGTCATGCTCGTATGTCGAAGGTACCTGGTACCGTGACGATTCCCGCCGTGAGGCCTGCATGATGGTCTTGAGCAAGACACTTTACTCTGCTTGCTCTACTTCACTCGGCTGTAAAATGAGTATGCTGGGAAGTTAATCTGCGATGGACTGGGAGAATCGTGTGCACTTATCCGCTTACGCCCAGGAAACCGGGGTTAAAGCATGGGCCTCATAAGCCTTTATGGCCTTCATGGCTCTAGTATGGAGCTAACTTTGTAAAACGGTCTGCAGATCAGTGGTGGCCCTAGAAGGAGGAAGATGGAGTGACATCAAAATGGTGACTACTGACCGATACAACTGGAGAGCGATGGCTTTTTCATGCGTTGGACGACGGGATTCCCTACGTAAGACGTTTGGTCGAAAGCTCCTTGAAGTTTTTACCCTATATATACCGATTCTCAGGCGCGTTTTCGAGGTCTCTGTTTTCGTAACACTCTGTTCGCAAGAGTTAATTGTTGTAAGGTGGTAACCTGTAGCTATTAGTTAGTTACTATAAAACATTTTGTGAGTTGTAGACAAATATTAATAACATTAAAAAGTGGATAAAAACGCAAGATTAAACTTTTAAATGGGAGAAAAAACTTCGTGGAATTTTCTTGGCAATATTTCATATGGTTTTGAATTTTGGAATCACACCTGTCTATCTGTTTGACGTATACAGTATTTTTGATACTCTAGAGTACATTCATAATTCATACCAATCATACTGTCATAAAAGAATAAATAAAATGATTTTTTTAGTGATAAAGGATTTGTTTGTAAATGAGTTGGCAATGAAGCGAAGTAAAACTATGTAACGTAACCAGTTGGTAAGCTTTTGAATTGGAAAGTAATTATATAAATAAAAATTGAATGAATAAAAATGATAGATGACGTTACTGATAAATTGGTTATTAGCAATGAAGTAATATAGGAATGGAGCAGGATGACTGATTGGTGATGGAGAGCGTTGGAAATGAAATTAAGCGAGTTTATATAGTACCGTTAAGATAGCTTGCAAATGGCAATGGTGCGAGTTGGTAAACTGAAGTGGAGCTAGAAGCCATGCAACTAATTTGTCATTCAAGGCCATTTATCTTCATGGGATTTGCGCGTATCCAAACATGCAGGCTAAATTTGTCCAACATTGTTTTATAGACTTACAACGTCACAGAGCTTGCAAGGTGTGTGTGTATGTGTGGGTGTGTGTGTGTGTGTGTATGTGTGGATGTGGGTGTGTGTGGGGGTGTGCGTGTGTGGGGGGTAAGTGGGGGTGTACGGGCGTATACGGGCGTGTGTGTGGGTGGGTGGAGAGGGCACGGGGACAGTGTTTTCACAACTTTATGTAATACATTCTTTTTTAATTCTGCCGAAAAGTGTGAGGGGGGGGGGGGAATGTCCCCTGTCTCCAGAATTACGGCCCTGCAGCATTAATTGCAATTAAAAAACTTGCATATTAATTGGAATTAAACGACCTACAGTGGAATGCATAGACATGCACTATCAGTTGAAATTATATGCAATATAAATTGGAATGAATAGACTCGTCTTCTTGAAAATAAAAATAGCAGAAAACAGCGAGCAAAATGAGTGACAATCGAGTTTGCGATAATAAAATGTTCTCAAACTATCAAGTATACCTCACTGTATGTGACTGAAATTTTCTTCTACGCAGTCACTTGAATTGGGCATACCATAATGTTGTTTCCCCAGAGCTATTTTGTTCAAGAATTTGCCTTTCATGAAATTTACACCTTCATTCATGTATTCCCTTCATTCCGTTTTAGATATTAAGGTGCAAACCATAATAGATATACAATTTTAAAACATGGAGAAGATGGTATTATCTTCCGATTTACCAATATCAGACTAGTAATGACTTTATATCGACAAATTTCTCAGAAGTGTGTTTGTACTTTTGTATTTGTCAAATACTTTCTGGAGGTTTGTGTCTTGAGCCATGTCAGAAGGTCGACTAAAGCAGATTTATAGATTCATTACACGATATATCCAAAAATTGATATCAAAATATTAATAAGTAAAAAAGGTTAAATTAAATTTAAAAAACAAAAAGTGAGGTTCTGACGTCTCTCATTTCCAAACAGTTATATTTTCAGGGACCGCGGGACAATTTTTGAAGTCGGGGGAGGGGAGGGGGACTGAAGAGGTAAATGACGAAAATAAAGGCTCCTTCACATTCATATTAAACCCTGCACACTAACTCCCAACTATTGTATTAGGCAGAGAAGTAAGAAGGGTTACCTCTCAGGGGAAGGCGGATTGAGGAGGAGGGGGTTGCACTGGAAAATTAAGTTCCATCACTGACAGACTGATGTTGCTACTAATCGGATAATCTCCTACACTTTTCGGAAAATTCCCTTCTTTTCGGGCAGTTTCCCTAAAATTTCGGTGAATTGTTAGACAATTTTAGGAAATTTTCGTATTTTGGGGCAATTTTCGGGAAATATGTTGACTAAATTGACCAATTTGGGGAAAATTTCTCAATTTTTTATTTAAATAGATTTTGTGGAAATTTGTTGACAAATTTTACCCCAAAACTTCAAATAACATTTAAAGGGAATCTATTACAATTTTCTTATCTTACCAAATTTTCTTTCAATTTTACTTTCATTTTTGGGATATTTTCTTCAATTTGAGGGAAATTTGGTTCATTATGGGGAATTTTGTGTGCCAATTTTAGGGACATTTTGCTATTTGGGAGCCAGGGGTGGAGCCAGGGTCAAATGTCAGCAGAGGGGGAGGGGGGGCATGTCAAACCAAACCATCGATGTGATAACGTGTATCATGAGCAGTTTTGACATAATTAATGGAACATATTGGGACAAGAGGACATGGTATTATAAGCAGGGAGCAGAGAGAAAGGTCTTCTCTGAAAGGTCAAGTTTTCTTTCGATTGGGAAAATTGGGAAATCTTTTGACTAAATGTCTTTTAATCTAAAAAACTGTAAAATCTTTGGAAATTTTGTAAAATTTCCGATAATTTATTTTAAAAATTGACCCCAAAATGAAAGAAATTTTACGAAAATTGTAAAAAATGGCACGAGAATGAAAGAAATTTTCCCAAAATTAAAAGTGATATCCCAAACATTGAAGAAATCTTTCCAAAAATTGAAGAAAACTGCACGAGATTTAAAGAAAATCGTCCAAAAGTTAGAGACATTTCCCAAACATTTAAGGAAATTAACCAAAAATTGAAGAAAATTTATCAAAAATCGAAAAAAAATTGTCCCAAAATAAAGATAATTTTCCGAAAATTGTTCGAGAATGAATGAAATTTCCAAAAGATTAAAAGTGATTTCCCAAGCATTTAATGAAATTTCCCGAAAAATAAAGAAAATTTACGTAAACCGTGACTAAGCATTATCTCATGGTAAAAAAAAATCATCAGCCCCCCCCTTCCCCCTTCCTCCTCCTTTGCTCTCGGTCCTGTTTGGGGTAGTTTTCGGATAATTTTGTTCGGTTTTGATTGTTGTAAATTTTGGGGAAATTTGTTGACAAATTTGACCAAAAGTTCAAATAATTACAATCAAATTTTCTTCAATTTTACCTTCCATTCTGGGAAAATCTTGTTCATTTTCGAGCACTTACTTTGTAATTTCGGAATGTTTGTCAATTTTAGTTGAATTTCGTTCATATTTGATAATTGTCCTCAATTTTCGGGAAAAGTCCTTCATTTTAGGCAATTTTCTTCGATTTTAAGGAAAATTTGGTAAATTTTCGGGAAATTTGTTAACAAATTTCCCCGTTCTGTTTTTGTTCTATACAGGCCAAATGACGACTTACCCAAACCAGTAAATTACGACTAAGGAACTATGAACCTTCTCGCTCACATCTTCTCTAAAATTCAGTATGTTTCAGAATAATCCCTTCCTATCTAGATTTATATCTATATTTCGTTACTTATTTCTTTTCAAAAAATTATTTTATTCAGAAAATATTTAAGTCGGTTTTTTTAACACACTTTTGCCTGATTTTTGATACCCATTTTTCCCGAATTCTTGGGTGCCCAACCCTTTTGGAGCAGTCGGCCCCTGATCAATTCCCTCCCCCCCTCCCTTTTCCTGCCCCCTCCTAGACTAACTAAAATGTGCTTCCATATTCACATGATATATCCTAAACATATACTCGCAACTCTCTACCTGTTTACAATCTGATTCTGACAACATAAATATATCTTGTATGTGGTCAAATTGTGGGTGTTTGCACATTGTGTTTTGCTATGGAGAAACATTGTAAATACGTCGCCTGCGTATTCGGTTATGACAGTAACAATGCTATCACGAAACGCTTAATTGTTACGCTATGGAGAAATTGTTTCTTCATCGTTAATGTCAAAAAAGTAGAAGTCCTTTTATTTAGTAAGGTCCAAAGGAAGTACTTTGTATCCGCCAATACCATAATTTGCAGTAATCATTGATTGGTATGAATTCTATGCGTTTTACGGCATTATACTATGTAATAATGAGATGTTATTCATCGCCAAAACTTGAGGACACATCATGGACTATGGACATAACTAATTATCTATTAAAAGAGTTCACCAGAAAGTGTAAAGTCCTCAACTAAACCATTAAAAGATGAGCTGAATACTAGTCGACAAATCCTGGTGCATAAAACTTTTGCACTTCTGCGGTGTAACTTTGATGCAACCCATTAACGTGTCCATCTTTCTTTATGATTTAAAGTTGTTTTCCCCCAAAAGAAAATCACTCTTTGTGCTCTGGCATTTAAGCTTGTAAATCTATTCGCAATAAATGAGGCTTTATTTCGTATTGTGGAAATTGCTAACACTATAAAAACTTTCCATACAAGAATGTTGAATAAGAACCACTATTTTGATTAACGTCCATTGTCAGCGTAAAAAGAAGTGTGGTATATATTGTGCATTTTATATTCACAAGGTTTATCCGCCGATGAACAATACATCTTTCAGAAGAACAGATAAATGACTAGTAAACTTACGAATACTATCACACTTGGTTTTTTGTTGAGTTTCCAATAGAGAGGGCAGTGAAATAACAGCTTTTTCAGTTGTTCATATATACTTGAAAGAAGACAATAGTAGGAGCGTAATATATGGAGAAAACATTCAATTTTTCTCCGTTAAAGGCATAGAAGCGTACGGGGCGGGGGCAGAGGCAGGAGGTGCAGGGCAGGAGGAGGGGGCAGGAGGAATTGAGCAGGTAGCCGACTGCTCCAAAAGGGTTGGGCACCCAAGAATTTGGGGAAAATGGGTATCAAAATTCAGACAAAACTGTGTTAAAAAAAACTGACTTAGATATATCTGAATAAAAGAATTTTTTCAAAAGAAATAAGTAAGAAAATATAGATATAAATATGATCTTTAAAAGCTTTGTTTAGTTATTTATTGTTTAAAAGCAGATGATTTGGCATTGTGGCAACATGAAATGTGGATTTTATGAGTATATTCATGAGCTGTGTTAAATTAGGGCAAGATTGGAGAATTCGGGCAGAAATTGTTCTGTCCCCTTCCCCAAATGAAGCTGTCCGTACGCCTATGGTCAAATGGTTAAAGGTATATCAGTATATGGACATAGTTAAATTCTGAACAGCATAGTCTTTCAATTTTATCAAGAGCAATTGTACTTTACAAGTGATGGATAAATAAAGCTTGAAGAATTTCGTATGTAAAAGTTGTGATGATGAAAGAGAGGACAGCCCAAAACATGCAAATATAATTCTTTAAACAAAATTATGTCCTTAATTTCAGTCACTGTAAATCGAAATGTGTTGTACTGTTAAATGATGATTGGGAGCATGCATGGGGATTCAAAATCTCTCCCATTCAAATAAGGTTATGCACAAAAACAAATTAACATAATCCACTGTTTTTCCGTGTCGATGTCACCATATTTCAATAATTGCATAATTTATTGCAATAAGACCTTGAAATTTAAACTGCTATAAAATGGCTACGTTTAACCGGTCTTGGTTTAATTTGTTGCTATTTTCTTAGTTTATAATCTATTTTCTACTAATTAAGATGCAGTTGTTGCTACCTGTCCAAATATCTATAAGGAAATAATCAAGTCAAAATTCTTTCAAATTTGGGTCGAAATGACTAAAGTCGTACCAGGGAGGTCTAATTTAAAAAATGTAAACGACACCTCCCTGATCAGACCAGTCGTGATATCACGTTCTTACATTCCTAAAAGATATCGTATTTGCGTATGTAAGTTCAGCTTGTAACCTGGAACTCATGTAATACATACATTATCGTTGGGAGTGGCGGAAGTAATGCAAGATAAGGGCGCAGAAAATTAAGTGAGAGCACTTTCTTGATTCAAGATTTGTAATGAGGATCTGAAACAGAAAAGAAAAAAGTAAACATCTTTAGTTCCAGTAAAATGCTTAATACCTACAAAGGTAGTTCTAAACTATGAACAAATAAGAACGTAGTTTTATATTCCTTTTAAAAGGGTACTTCCTGCCGACCCAGGGGTGTAGGAAGCTTTCAAAAAGTGGGGCCACGACCTCTTAGGGGGCACTTCCCAAGTCATACGGCCCCCCAGTCTGTAGATAGAATTACTGAGCCCCAAACAACAAAGTAAAAGGATACTACATTTTTAGAAAGGGGCATTTTTCAAATGTGGGACATTTCCGTACATATAGGACTGACACAAGTCTGTGGATTGAATTGATGATCGACACAAAACAATGACATATTGCCCATGACTTTTCTGAAAGAGAAATCTTTGACAATTGAGGGGCACTTTCAAAAGAAAAAGTTTGTTATTTTAATGGAAAGTCCTGGAACGTGCCTTGTTTCCTACTATCAGACTATTGGGTCATTAATTAAGGTGAACTTCATTTTGAAAGGGCACTATTGTAATATTTCTTTAAAAAGTGTACGTACATTCCACCAGTCAGGGGCAGACTGGGGGTTACAATTCTACCAGTTGACGGACTAAAGTGGGGAAGGGGGTATAGTCTTAGCTCGCGGTGGGCCGCTCTGGAACTTTCTATTGTAGCCGGTGGGCACCAGGGCGATGGTGCATAAGTCATTGACCGATGGACCGACAAGCCAGTACGCCCTGCCACCAGTAAATTCTTGCACCTTCGACAGTAATTGAGTTCACTTTTTATTTTGACTTGTGTCACTTTTCTGAAGCGACTAGCACACTGTACACACACACACACACACACACACACATGCACCCACACACACACATACACACACACACACACAATGCGTACAGTACCCTGCCCGGTTCTTACACCTATGGTCCGACCCCTTTGCTCCATTAGCAAGGGTTCAGTGGTCCCCGTGATTTCGCCACCCTTGAATATGTTAGAACTTATTCTAACATATTGATTCTTTGAAAAAACTATATCCACGTAAATGTACATTCAACAAAATGATTGCATTAGGTCAAAATATAAATTATTTTTCAATAAAGAAAGTAAGTGTGTGACGTTAGTCTTCTGTAGACCAGTCATTTCAAACCAAACTCCCGAACTGCCGGCTGAACAGAACAAAATGTCAAAAAATACGTCGTGTCTCAAAAAAAAAAAACTGTTGACGAACTGAGACTTCCGACAATTTTTCAGATAAACTCCCCCGCAAAGCAACATAGTACATGCAGTATGTAACTATACTTTCAGGTGTCCTTGGTGTTGTTCTGAGAAAAGTGTAATTAAATGGTATAATTAACAATACAGTCTGCGATATATCACTGATGAAAAACCACATCATATTTTAATATTCAGTTGAAAATCATCGAACTGTACTCTATTTCTGTTATAATTGCAATTCCTTTTAATTGTGCCACATCATCTGGCGATGCTTTTAGCATCTTTCTATTCACATGCACACATAAAGGCAAAAGCTAATCATTTGTTATATTTTGAAATAAATTCTAAACATAAAAATTTACGGTTTGAGCTATTGTTGGCACTCACGCACAAAAATGTTTGTTGCATATGGTTTAAGCAAAAGGCTGGTATGGAGCACTTCTCATACATTCTCGTCGTGAAAAAAACAGAAAAAAATACAGCTCCAAACATGACAAGCCCTCGAGAGGGCGCACAATATATTTTGTGGTTGGTTTTTTGCATGTCTCTTTGATCATATTAGGCTTTCAGATATTTTCTAGGTTAGATGCTTTAATAGATATTATACCAGATAGAGAGGTATGAGGGGTGTTTGAATTTAGAGAGTCACAAAATTCAACGGGTACCCTTTCGATTGACTCCATTTCAGGGTCTTTCTTTATGAGGTGATGCAGCAGCAACACAAGGTGCCCGGAACCAAATAATGTAAAAACCAACAAGTACCAGCAGAAAAAGACTTAGAAATTTCGTTCCTAAAATCAGTATTCCATTCGTAAAGGTGACACACTTCACAATACTTAAAAGGATACTTCTACTCTTTGCACAGGACAAACGGGGACAGATTCTCTCTTTCAGCCTTTTCGAGTAGTGACAAATGCCATTTTGTATTACCTTTGTATGTCAATTCCGCATACTGACGAATGTCTTTGGAACTAATAAATACATCTAGGAGAACTGATATATACATTTGTGTAATACTTTTCAAGCCTTTTATCTTTTGCCCTCTTCAATAATGTATGAATGTATTATTTTACCTTTCAGAATCACAATGAAAAGTAAATTGTGAAATTGATGAATCTTTAAGATCGATTTTCTCAAGACGTATGTTGACATATGTTTTCATACATTCGTCACTACGCGGAAAGAGGGACAAGAACCTGTATTTCAAATTTGTTAATGGTTGAACCAGTGACTGCGTAAAATTTAAACCCTGAACAAAAAGCGCTTAAGAGAAATAAGATTAAAACTACGAGATATAAATGCACAACTGCTTGGATAATCATCAGTCACAAATCAAAGCAGCAATTCATTGTTTTTACAAGACAGGTTTATGAAATTAAGTTTGATAACTGTTTCCGCGTTTATTCGCAAGCTATAGGCCTACAGAGCCCTTCCATGGGCAGGTCGTGCATTCTTCGAGTTGTTCTACTGAAGCAAAGCACATACTGAAAATAGTTCGTAAGCTATAAAGCGAAATACAAAAAGAAAGTTAAAGGGTGAAGAAGTTATTGATTATTTAGCATCGACAGATCTTTCTTCATTTCGTCATATATAAGTTTAAGCTAGGGTAAATGGCCATTGACCTTTCTTGTATAAATGGCTAGTGACGCCTTTTAATATTAGGTTTAACAAGATTCATAATATGATTCATTGAAAATAATGAGAATACCAAACATAAGCCATCAGAATCTTTTAAAGACTGACCTGTTTACAACTAACTGGGTTTTAAATGTTATAATTGTTAAAGAAAATTTAAAAATTGTCATCTTTTTATCATAACCTTTTTACGTAAATCAGTTGTTATTCAGAGTATTTAGAGGAAACACTTCTGCCTTCACAAACGGGTTTTAAGGCTTTACCATAACCACTATCACTAGAAAACCAAATTCAAAATTTACAATAACTGAATTCTTAATGAATATGTTGAGAATTGATATGAATATGTAAAGAATTGATCTGAATATGTGGATAATTGATATGAATATGTTGAGAATTGATATAAATATGTTGTTAATTGATATGAATATGTTTAGAATCGATATGAATATGTTAAGAATTAATATGAATATCTCGAGAATTAATTTGAATATGTTGAGAATTGATATGATATGTTGAGAATTGATATGAATATGTTGATGATTGATATGAATATGCTGTATACTAAATTATTAAAAAAATTATGTACATTTCTCATGTCTATCAGTTGTTCAATTAGATTCTAATCATCTGCTGTAATAATTTAAACAGATTTATTTCAACAGGACATGCATTGTATTTGACCTAAGAACGATAATGTCCAAGATGTCAATGGCTGAAGTCAAATATCAACATTTTAAAAGTACCATAAAGATCTTGGGATGTCTCCAAATAAGATTTCACCCTTCCTTCTTTTTTTTTTTTACTTCTCCAGGTTTAAATTGGTAGGGGATGTGGTAAAGAATAAATCCTTTTCATTAGAATTATCATCGCATTTTCCAAAAGAGAAATGACAAAGGGTTAAAAAAACAATGGATTTACATAAGAGAATAGAGACTATGTCCCATTTCTACATGAGAAGATTAACACAAAATTGCTGCCAATTAAAAATATCTCGCAAAACAAGCAAATATCTACGTGATTTGTTAACAGGTTGCCAACATTTTTTACCAAAGTTTGATGAAAATAACAGAAACTAACCAGATGTGTAGCTCTGATAATGAGGTATTGTGACTTTCAAACAAACAAATTGATGATATTATAAAATATCTGCTCTGTAAAAAATATAACATTAAATAGCAAACAGGGGGTGGGGTGGAAGTGGGGGGGATTTCATGACTAAACAACATAGGAAATAAAAGAGAATTTGAGACATGATGGGAAAAGCAATGTTTTAAGTTTCATACTGCGTTCATACATCCCATGATTCCTGTTCATATAATATATCATGTTGATCGTCAATGATTGTTTGTACATTTTGCTGCATAGTTTTCACTTCCTCTAGTAAAGTATGCTCTAGTTATGTAAGTTTACGATGGATATGTGATGCTCTAGTTATGTGAGTTTACGATGGATATGTGATGCTCTAGTTATGTGAGTATACGATGGATATGTGATGCTCTAGTTATGTGAGTATACGATGGATATGTGATGCTCTAGTTATGTGAGTTTACGATGAATATGTGATGTTCTAGTTATGTAAGTTTACGATGGATATGTGATGCTCTAGTTATGTGAGTATACGATGGATATGTGATGCTCTAGTTATGTGAGTATACGATGGATATGTGATGCTCTAGTTATGTGAGTTTACGATGAATATGTGATGTTCTAGTTATGTGAGTATAAGGTGGATATGTGATGCTCTAGCTATGTGAGTTTACGATGGATATGTGATGCTCTAGTTATGTGAGTATACGATGAATATGTGATGTTCTAGTTATGTGAGTATACGATGGATATGTGATGCTCTAGTTATGTGAGTTTACGATGAATATGTGATGTTCCAGTTATGTGAGTATAAGGTGGATATGTGATGCTCTAATTATGTGAGTATACGATGGATATGTGATGCTCTAGTTATGTGAGTATACGATGAATATGTGATGTTCTAGTTATGTGAGTATACGATGGATATGTGATGCTCTAGTTATGTGAGTTTACGATGAATATGTGATGCTCTAGTTATGTGAGTATACGATGGAAATGTGATGCTCTAGTTATGTGAGTATACGATGGATATGTGATGCTCTAGTTATGTGAGTATACGATGGATATGTGATGCTCTAGTTATGTGAGTATACGCTGGATATGTGATGTTCCAGTTATGTAAGTATAAGGTGGATATGTGATGCTCTAATTATGTGAGTATACGATGGATATGTGATGCTCTAGTTATGTAAGTATACGATGGATATGTGATGCTCTACTTATGTGAGTATGCGATGGATATGTGATGTTCTAGTTATGTGAGTATACGATGGATATGTGATGCTCTACTTATGTGAGTATACGATGGATATGTGATGCTATAGTTCTGTAAGTACACGATGGATATGTGATGCTCTAGTTATGTGAGTATACGATGGATATGTGATGCTCTAGTTATGTAAGTTTACGATGGATATGTGATGCTCTAGTTATGTGAGTATACGATGGATATGTGATGCTCTAGTTATGTGAGTTTACGATGAATATGTGATGTTCTAGTTATGTGAGTATAAGGTGGATATGTGATGCTCTAGTTATGTGAGTTTACGATGGATATGTGATGCTCTAGTTATGTGAGTATACGATGAATATGTGATGTTCTAGTTATGTGAGTATACAATGGATATGTGATGCTCTAGTTATGTGAGTTTACGATGAATATGTGATGCTCTAGTTATGTGAGTATACGATGGAAATGTGATGCTCTAGTTATGTGAGTATACGATGGATATGTGATGCTCTAGTTATGTGAGTATACGATGGATATGTGATGCTCTAGTTATGTGAGTATACGCTGGATATGTGATGTTCCAGTTATGTGAGTATAAGGTGGATATGTGATGCTCTAATTATGTGAGTATACGATGGATATGTGATGCTCTAGTTATGTGAGTATACGATGAATATGTGATGTTCTAGTTATGTGAGTATACGATGGATATGTGATGCTCTAGTTATGTGAGTTTACGATGAATATGTGATGCTCTAGTTATGTGAGTATACGATGGAAATGTGATGCTCTAGTTATGTGAGTATACGATGGATATGTGATGCTCTAGTTATGTGAGTATACGATGGATATGTGATGCTCTAGTTATGTGAGTATACGCTGGATATGTGATGTTCCAGTTATGTGAGTATAAGGTGGATATGTGATGCTCTAATTATGTGAGTATACGATGGATATGTGATGCTCTAGTTATGTAAGTATACGATGGATATGTGATGCTCTACTTATGTGAGTATGCGATGGATATGTGATGTTCTAGTTATGTGAGTATACGATGGATATGTGATGCTCTACTTATGTGAGTATACGATGGATATGTGATGCTATAGTTCTGTAAGTACACGATGGATATGTGATGCTCTAGTTATGTGAGTATACGATGGATATGTGATGCTCTAGTTATGTAAGTTTACGATGGATATGTGATGCTCTAGTTATGTGAGTATACGATGGATATGTGATGCTCTAGTTATGTGAGTTTACGATGAATATGTGATGTTCTAGTTATGTAAGTTTACGATGGATATGTGATGCTCTAGTTATGTGAGTATACGATGGATATGTGATGCTCTAGTTATGTGAGTTTACGATGAATATGTGATGTTCTAGTTATGTGAGTATAAGGTGGATATGTGATGCTCTAGTTATGTGAGTTTACGATGGATATGTGATGCTCTAGTTATGTGAGTTGACGATGGATATGTGATGCTCTAGTTATGTGAGTATACGATGGATATGTGATGCTCTAGTTATGTGAGTTTACGATGAATATGTGATGTTCTAGTTATGTAAGTTTACGATGGATATGTGATGCTCTAGTTATGTAAGTTTACGATGGATATGTGATGCTCTAGTTATGTGAGTATACGATGGATATGTGATGCTCTAGTTATGTGAGTATACGATGGATATGTGATGCTCTAGTTATGTGAGTTTACGATGAATATGTGATGTTCTAGCTATGTAAGTTTACGATGGATATGTGATGCTCTAGTTATGTGAGTTTACGATGGATATGTGATGCTCTAGTTATGTGAGTATACGATGGATATGTGATGCTCTAGTTATGTGAGTATACGATGGATATGTGATGCTCTAGTTATGTGAGTTTACGATGAATATGTGATGTTCTAGTTATGTAAGTTTACGATGGATATGTGATGCTCTAGTTATGTGAGTATACGATGGATATGTGATGCTCTAGTTATGTGAGTTTACGATGAATATGTGATGTTCTAGTTATGTAAGTTTACGATGGATATGTGATGCTCTAGTTATGTGAGTATACGATGGATATGTGATGCTCTAGTTATGTGAGTTTACGATGAATATGTGATGTTCTAGTTATGTGAGTATAAGGTGGATATGTGATGCTCTAGTTATGTGAGTTTACGATGGATATGTGATGCTCTAGTTATGTGAGTATACGATGGATATGTGATGCTCTAGTTATGTGAGTTTACGATGAATATGTGATGTTCTAGTTATGTGAGTATAAGGTGGATATGTGATGCTCTAGTTATGTGAGTTTACGATGGATATGTGATGCTCTAGTTATGTGAGTATACGATGAATATGTGATGTTCTAGTTATGTGAGTATACGATGGATATGTGATGCTCTAGTTATGTGAGTTTACGATGAATATGTGATGCTCTAGTTATGTGAGTATACGATGGAAATGTGATGCTCTAGTTATGTGAGTATACGATGGATATGTGATGCTCTAGTTATGTGAGTATACGATGGATATGTGATGCTCTAGTTATGTGAGTATACGCTGGATATGTGATGTTCCAGTTATGTGAGTATAAGGTGGATATGTGATGCTCTAATTATGTGAGTATACGATGGATATGTGATGCTCTAGTTATGTAAGTATACGATGGATATGTGATGCTCTACTTATGTGAGTATGCGATGGATATGTGATGTTCTAGTTATGTGAGTATACGATGGATATGTGATGCTCTACTTATGTGAGTATACGATGGATATGTGATGCTATAGTTCTGTAAGTACACGATGGATATGTGATGCTCTAGTTATGTGAGTATACGATGGATATGTGATGCTCTAGTTATGTAAGTTTACGATGGATATGTGATGCTCTAGTTATGTGAGTATACGATGGATATGTGATGCTCTAGTTATGTGAGTTTACGATGAATATGTGATGTTCTAGTTATGTAAGTTTACGATGGATATGTGATGCTCTAGTTATGTGAGTATACGATGGATATGTGATGCTCTAGTTATGTGAGTTTACGATGAATATGTGATGTTCTAGTTATGTGAGTATAAGGTGGATATGTGATGCTCTAGTTATGTGAGTTTACGATGGATATGTGATGCTCTAGTTATGTGAGTATACGATGAATATGTGATGTTCTAGTTATGTGAGTATACGATGGATATGTGATGCTCTAGTTATGTGAGTTTACGATGAATATGTGATGCTCTAGTTATGTGAGTATACGATGGATATGTGATGCTCTAGTTATGTGAGTATACGATGGATATGTGATGCTCTAGTTATGTGAGTATACGATGGATATGTGATGCTCTAGTTATGTGAGTATACGCTGGATATGTGATGTTCCAGTTATGTGAGTATAAGGTGGATATGTGATGCTCTAATTATGTGAGTATACGATGGATATGTGATGCTCTAGTTATGTAAGTATACGATGGATATGTGATGCTCTACTTATGTGAGTATGCGATGGATATGTGATGTTCTAGTTATGTGAGTATACGATGGATATGTGATGCTCTACTTATGTGAGTATACGATGGATATGTGATGCTATAGTTCTGTAAGTACACGATGGATATGTGATGCTCTAGTTATGTGAGTATACGATGGATATGTGATGCTCTACTTATGTGAGTATGCGATGGATATGTGATGTTCTAGTTATGTGAGTATACGATGGATATATGATCAAACTTGATCATGATCATGTTGGTATAGCACTGTAGCAAAAAGATAATCGTTTTCTGGCCCATGCCCGCTTTACAGAATATATAATAGGCATACTGATTGTAGGGAACATGCCCGCTCTACAAAATATATAATAGGCATACTGTTTGTAGGGAACACGCCCGCTTTACATAATATATAATAGGCATACTGTTTGTAGGGAACATGCCCGCTTTACAAAATATATAATAGGCATAATGTTTGTAGGGAACATGCCCGCTTTACAAAATATATAATAGGCATACTGTTTGTAGGGAAAAGGGGCTGAAGGATCACCAAAATAGACCATTTATATAAGGTAGATTTATTGGAGGGCGGCACATTACGACGGAAATTATGTTGTGCTGTGTGGTACTTTCTATATCCCATCCGTACCGGATATAAGGTTTACTTTCCACTATATCAAGGCAGCAATATATGAAATCATCAAAAACGAACAAATTGGTATTGCGTATATTCAAACTGTAACTTATAGTTTGAATATACGCAATACCAATTTATTATTTTATTTTTGCAAAATATTCAAATGCTTTGGATAAAATCATAGTTTTTTGCTCCCTTACACCCCCCCTCCCCTGCCCCTTCCCCCTCCCCCATGCGTTCCTGGATACCAATCCTAGTCGGGCATAAATGTAGAATGACGGGTGCACTTGTTTCCTGGCATCAGAATATTTCTCAGTCATACCCTATCCAAATCATATCCTCTCGACACATGATGCTGACTTGGGCACTAAGTCGGTCGGGCAGACAGGCAGAGATGTAAAATGTCCAGATGTCAGATGTACTGTTTAATCGGAGATATCATGCCCGAATCGTTACACCAGAATCATGTCCTCCTGACTCGGCATCATGCTGACAACATCATACTTGGGCACATAGTCGGGCAGAGATTTGAAATGATGGATCTATTTAAATTAGAGATACATCTCAATCATGCCTGAATCGTCTAGATATCAGAATCAGCTCCACTCGACTTAACAGCTTGATTAGCATGATGCTGTTGGGCTCGGATTTGGCAACTGCAGGAGACATATAGAGGTATATCTGCATAAAGGAAAGATGCCCGCCTCGAAATTTTCGAGGGGATTCGCCCCTTAAAAGCTATCAGAGCTGCATCCATGAGCCCAACAATATTGTGGACGAGTTTTTAGGGGCAATTTCTCTTCTGCCTGACCTGCTGACAGCGTTTAAAAATGGTATCCCAAATGCTTATCTGAGTAGTCTTCTTTACATTTCCGTTCGTTTAATTAAATTTAAGCCACTTTGGGGAAAAAACAAAGATGTTTTAGACCAAAACTTGCGTCCCACAATTTTGCCAAAATTTTCTGAATTTTCAAGGGAAATTTCAAATGTATCAGTTTGTGTCGATTTTACGAAATTGATCAGTTTTGTTGATTTTCAGCCATTTTGGGGCATCGAAGACAAGAAATCTTCAGACCAGGGCTTCGTCCATGAACCCCACAATTTTACCCGAGTTTTCTCAATTTTAAGGCAAATTTCTCCTACTGCCCCATGCCTGTTTAGAAATGGTAACCCAAATTCTGATCAAGTTCTCTGAGTAGATTTTAATATTCGAATTTGAAATTGTCCTCTTTTCATCACTTACATTTTGGAACTTTCATCGGGCTTTTGTGTTAATTTTAAAACATTTTTCGGATATCAAAAACAACAAAACTCCAGAACTTCCAGAGCTTCGCCCTGGACCCCTTCCAAGGCTTCGCCCATGAGTCCACAATTTGACCGAATGTTCTCAATTTTCAGGGGAAATTTCACCTCTTTCAAAATGGTAATTTTGATCCGAAGTAGATGATAAAATTGTCTTCTTTTCATCACTTACATTTGGGAATTTTGTGTTGATTTTAAATCATTGTGGGGTATCATAATTAAGAAATCTTCGCCCCTGGACCCAAGCTTCCAATAAGCAAAGCCTTTTTTTTTTTTTACGAGGGAGGGGAGGGGGAGGGGGGTAGTTTGGTCCCCACATAATGAAGTTAGATCAATCCATTCAAGCCATTAGGCTCATTAAGCGAGTGCTCAACCCCGGTTTCCATGGCGCAAGCAAAAAGAGTACATTACTCCCAGGGACGCCACGCCAGATTAACTCCCAAGCACTGTTGGGGTATTAATTTTACAGCTGAGTGGACTGAAGCAAGTAGAGTACAAGCAAGTAGAGTAAAGAGTAAAGTGTCTTGCTCAAGGACACAATGCAGCGCTCACGACGGGAATCGAATTCAGTACCTCTCGAATACGAGCATTATTCCTCAACGACTAACCACAGCAGCTTACAATAATATAACGAATTGATTTTGATTAGTCCAGTCAGATTCCATAAATGGCATATTTTTTTCCGGAAATCTTTATTTTCGTAAAATCTGCTTTAATTTGTGTGCAATTTCCTTCATTTTCAGGCATTTTTGAGATATTATCTTCAATTTTAGTGCAATTTGCTTTACATTTTGTGCAATTTCCTTCATTTTCGGGAAATTTCCTTCATTTTCGTGAAACGTGCTTCAAATTTTGTGCAATTTCTTTCATTTTTGTAAAATTTGCATCAATTTTTGTGCAATTTTCTTCATTGTTCTTCAATTTTCGAGAAATTTCCTTCCTTTTCTAAAAATTTTCTCAAATATTTGTATGCCAGATTTTACCTATATTTTAATAATATAACGACCCCCCACCCGCCCACCATTGTTTTCTTTTCATCACTAACATTTGGGAAATTTGTGTTGATTCTAAACCATTGTGGGGCACAAAAATCAAGAAATCTTCAGAGCTTTGGACCCAAACTAATTGCAAGGCTTCGCCCATGAGTCCACAATTTTGCCCGAATTTACTCAATTTGCAGGGATGTGACAATTTCCCCTCTGCCTGTTTAGAAATGGTAATGCAAATAAATGATTATCTTAGTAAATTTTAACATGAGAATAAAAATTGTCTTCGAGTCCTTTCATTAATCAAATTATTGAACTTTGTGTTGAATTTTAGCCATTTTGGAGCATCAAAAACAAGAAATCTTTGGACCGAAAGCTTCGCTCCCTGGACCCCAAGCCGCCGACGAGGGAACACACAATTACAATGACGGGGTCGTCGCCTGCGTAATCGCTTATGATAGTAACAATGCCATAATGAAACGCTTAATACGACCCGGACGAGAACACAGGTACGATGTACGGACAAACATAACATCGACAACCAAGTCAATGTCCACGGCCTTTGAAAACCAGTTGTGGTACACTGGCGTGTCTACCTAACCCAGGCTTGAACCCAGGACCTCGTGATCTGTAGACAGGTATAATAATCGCTGCACCACAGTAGGTAGATCCCTGGACCCCAACAAAAGCTTCGTCCTATAGAGGTGTTTCAGTTGACGTCATGAGGTCACGTGACTTTGTTTACATCGCCATTTTGGCAGGCGAGAACGATCGTCTGCTGTACACTTATTTAGACCTACAAACGCTTGTATGTTGTTATGTAAGATAATTTGTGTAAGTTAATTATGCCGAAATCTTGCAAGGCCGTTGGTTGCACTAATAGACGTGTGCCGGGGAATAAAAAGACGTTTTCTCGATTTCCATCTGATCCTGATCGACGTTCGAAGTAGGTTTCTGCTGTACGACGCAACGTCTTTCAACCTTCGGTTCACACTAGGATTTGTAGTGTGCACTTTATGCCAGGTATGTAGGCTTTGTCTGCGTATAACGAACAATCAGATGGCGTTCACGTAAAAGTTACTCTACGTATTTCCGGTGAAAATATAAAACGTTAGGAAAATATGAAGTAAAATCGCCGCCGCGAACAAAAACAATAAAATACGCTGAACTGGTACTGGTAAGGTGGGTAAGCAGGCAGTATGTTTGTTTGTATGTATGATGTGACCGAGCTCTGTGAAGACGCGTCAAACACAACAACGCTTGCCCGGAAAAATGGCTTCCAGTTGAGTTAGAGTCACGTGATGAAATCCCTCTATAAGCTGCGTCATGCAGGGGCTCCGTAAGTGGGCACACAGTTTTACGCAATACCACGTTTGACACTTCAGTTCGACCGCATTTGGTGGTGGGGGGGGGGTTGATCTGCCCAACTCTTCTATATTGTGTTATTGTCTAGACACATGCATATTTTCTTTAACAAGTCGGGAAAATGCAAGTCAAGTTACGTCCTTGAATGTAATCAATACAAGTATTGTTCATGGGAACTGAATTTACATGGCCGCAGACAGCTGGGAAGCTCGGTTAAGGGCTCCGAAGAAAAAACGTTGAAAAATTGGACTGTCATTCAGAAATTTAGACTGCTTTTAGAGAAATTCTGAAACGGCATGAACCATTGGTGATGACTCTTTTCAGGTTTTGCTTTTCAAACATGAATGTAATTCTTCAGATATATGATTTCCTGTAGAAATGTTTCATTTTCCGTCAAGCGGTGGGTCTGTTAACTAACAGCAAGCTTACTTGACATGCCAACCATTTTTACGCTTTAAAGAAAGCAGTTGTCAGAAACAGATCACAAATCTGGTTTACTTCTGCAGTGAATTTTAAGCACTGATTAGAGTGGAAATTCGATGCCTTCGTGGTACTTTTAGGCTTTCATGAAACTTATACCAAGGTTGAAGACAGGAATCGATTTTTATATTTTCGTCGTTTACTAAATTGAAAATGGACGATGCTTGGCCTTATTTGTGACAAAACTTTCGCATTACGGAATCGATTTTAAAACGGACTATATGTGACAGCAATGAAGATAATTAATTGCACATTCTAGGTAAATTTTTTGTCAGCATGAAAAAGGCGGTGACCGATAATCACATGCATAGCATGTCCGATCATTTGTGCATAGATAGATCTCTGCATTTCGAGTGTCCGCGTTCTTTTCCCTAGCGGTTGACTTTCAACTACAAAATATATAATACATGCTGTTAGTGCTCGGATCAATTACCACTTGCATGCTTGAACGAACTAACTATCGAATGTTAAAAAGAATAATTTTGTGAAAGGTGATTGAGAAAATTAATTTGTCGTTATCTAACCATTAACAATACATCATTGGATAAATAGATGGGAGATATAAAAGAAGTGTCATAGCAAATAACATATTACGAGGCCAACAACAACATTATAACGCTCTGGGGCTAGGTCAGGAGAAAGGCGGACCCCTATGAAAAATGCAAACTAAACCAGCGCTTGTGAAATGTCTCAAAAGTGTTTTCTCGTTAATTGATTGAAATTACCATTTTACTCATCAGACGATACAATATACATTCTTATTCTTTCTTTTTAAGCTCATGGGATTTAGAAAGATGAGATAACCTATACAAAACAGAGCTCAAATACAAGTTAAATTTCAAGTAATCCCTGTAAAACTAACGGAACATGAAAAACCAAACAGGCAAATTTTTAGGCGTGAAAATATCCTGCCTGCCATCTGGCCATTGCATGTAATACAATTTTCAATCAAGTCTTTATTTCACTATTGCAATTGAATTAAAAGATTCCCCAAGAGTTTCTGCAAAACATAATTCAGAACTGTTTGTATTGCTGTAAAAGTTTAGGAATCGTATTGCATTCAATTCGCATTTTAACTTTATCTCGTGTTTGAACTATAGCCATTTATTCAATGTTACTTTGTCGTTGTGTTTGAAATGTCAAGAATGGTACTTCTTCAAAAAACGAGAGCGGTCCAACCTTTAGAATAAAAGTTTTACTTTTATTAGAGAGCTAAAATGACGTCTGGATCCGTCCATGCATACGATGGGGAAAGTACGGATGATAAGAGACTAACAGACTAAGGAAACTACATTGGTTGCCGGTTTCTGAACGTATTGTTTTTGAATTTGACTTTACCGTTTTTAAATGCTAATGCGCACAATCCCTGACATATATTTCAGACCATCTTTAACATTACGTTCCTCTTCGCACTCTAGACTACTTATAAAGCTTCTTAGTCTGTTGGTCGAACGGCGCACCTTGGCATCTGTGCCTTTTCTGCAATGGCTCCAATATTTTGGAGTTCCTTCCCTTTTGCTTCCTTAATCTTGACATTATTGTTTATTCCTTTTCTTGTTGTTTTTTCTTGATTTGCAACT
This sequence comes from Chiridota heheva, assembly GCA_020152595.1. NCBI lineage: Eukaryota > Metazoa > Echinodermata > Holothuroidea > Apodida > Chiridotidae > Chiridota > Chiridota heheva. Next base: position 538,063 of record JAIGNY010002064.1, read on the forward strand.
TCCTCGAACAATTTGCAACCTTTTAGGAAAAGGGGTTATATGTAAATGTTTGGACATACATGCATACATCTGTACATAGGAGGCCTTGGGCCTACAAAAGAAGATAACAATCGAGTTGGCAATTGGAAAACGGTAAGTTACAACAAACTAACAAAGGGATCGTCAAAGCTCAAAGGATAACTTAATTGTCCGACATCTTGTGGCATGGAGGATAACAGTGACGAAACTACTTTGATTTACATTTCTCAATTCACCTGATAGATTAGGAGATATAAAACATTGAAATGTTTAAAAATGTATCTAAAATGACTGGAGTAGAAAGTCTACTTTAGGGGTGTGACGTTACACACCCACTTTCCTACAAATTATTAGCCTATAATGTATTTCATTGCACTCATCAGCTGATTGAAATTTTGTTAGCAAATCCGATGGGTGCAAATCCCAAATTAGGCTTCTGAGGACTGGAGGATTGTGGGTTGTACGGTATCTCTGTTGTTCTGCTTTCAGTCATTTTTCACAGATCTGCAGAACCTTAATACCTACTTAACGTTATAAGAATTTTTAATGATTTCTGTAACCTTTTGTTTTTATTTTCTTGTCTTACATAAAGTTAACAAGCATACTCACTAGTAACTAAGCATTTAAAAGGCGACTTAAACTCAAATTGTTCCCTGAATTTTACCAGCTTGTGTTCAATATGTCAGTGGTGTACAAGTTACCTGTTTCTCAATGTCATTCGTAATGACGTCAATAATATTTATAGATTAGTACATCTTTCTCAAGCTTTTTCTGAAAATTTGTCACATTCGGGATTACAATAAATTCAACTGTAATTTCAGTCCTGTCTTATCTGAGTAATCATTACTTTGGCATTGATTTTCCTTCACTCAGAGACAGTTCTAGGGCGTCATATATTGCTTGTCTTCAGTCGAATATTGTTTGGTATTTTCCCCAAAAATTTCCGTTCGATGCAATATCAGTTAAAATGTATTTGAATCTACTATTCTGACCATTTTAACGCTGCATTTCGTTTTCTACCACATTTCTGCACCAGTGAAGCTTGAAGTTTTGGGTATTGCCTATAATGTCAAGGCTTTCATAGGCCAACTGGCCAATATCGGACCGAGAAAAAATATATAAGACGGGCATTTCCCATCTTTTTTTGCTACAATTCAATATTTTCTGATTTTTGACCATGAATCTCTTCCATAAGCGTCGGCAACATAAGCACACGGGGCTATAGGCCCCCCGACGGGGTCCGAAGGAGTGCACGGGGGTAAGGATTTTACTCCCGCAGGGCCATTCCGGCGTTATTTGCAGGTTTATGACCCATATTATACACGATTTTGGGGGCAAGTTAGGGGTTTGAAGAATTGTTTTCACTGCATTGCTTGTCGGGGTAGTTGAAGTACCCCTTTTTGTAACGAAAATCAATCCTTCGATCCATTAGAACAATATTGACAATAACATTTTTAAAACTCGCAATTGATCAATTTCGAATTTTCTCCGTCACTACGTGTATACATGGACAATTGATCAATATCGAATTTGCTACGTCACTACGTGTATACACAATTTATGATAAGCTATAACATTAACACGAATAAAAAATAAAAAAAGGCTTTCCAAACTGCCAAAACATATACGCCCACAAAAGTCAGCAACATGTTGAAAATGCTGGCACAGAGCTGTGTGATAAAAAAAATGTCTGCGTATTTTTGAGTGAATTAATAGCAAAGTCAAATTATTTGCAAACAGTTCTTCGGTCAGTTAAGTGCCCCTTTCTATATCAGTATAGTATGACAGGGATTACACATATTACTGATGTTAAGAAAATAAAAGGCCAAAGCTAGCCTAACATATCGATGGCTAATTTTTTCCGGTTTGGGAAAACTGTGTTATTATTCTATTTTATTGGTTTATTTTTGTCTTTCCACTATTAACAGCTCCCTGAGTTGATAAATATTATAAATTTATATAAACAAACACAATTAATGTGATATACAAAAGACAAAAATAAGTGGCTCAAGTAAAACGCACTCACGAAGTTTTGAATATAAGCGGGAAATAAAAGCATATCTGATTGTGAAAACACATCTGTATATGGTCTTTATAGGACTTGCATACGTTAGTCGCAGTGCATATGTGCTTGGTTTATGGTAGTGCCACAATTGATCTCAGTTAAATGAAAGTTTTTCATTTTGCTTTAAAAGATACGTTTACTTTACTCCCAAGGGTCAAAGGAGGAAGAAAACGATAAGGACAATGATGGGATCAATGACGTGGTTAGTAAAGGGGTTCCTTGCTGGTTGCTGGTGATTCCCTTTACCAAGTCTAGCTTGTCCTTATAATAAATAAAACTTTGAATGAGGAATCATACAACCACTAAACCTGAATGGGACCCTCGAACCCTATTGGTGAGCAGGAACGTCTACTTCAAGTACAGTTTTTTCAACTTCTTCAGAAGTTTTACCAGCACTAAAATAAAGCTTTGCCAACACTAAAATAAAGTTTTGTCAAATAGGTAATCGGTATTACAGAAGAGGTAAATCTAACCATGCGATGTCAACGTTTTTTTTTTTTTTTTGCGGGGAGGGGCGGTGGGGCTTTATCTACAGACTACATTTCGCCTGGGCTGAAGGCTACGAATAGATAGGCTGGTATGGAAGAGGAAGGACAGACATAATATGACGAATGGAATTCATTTCATGACGATTGGAATTCATTTAGTTTATTAGATCGCATGTAACTTCCAATTTCACATATATTTTGAATTATGCTGATCAAAAGAATACCAATGACACTCTATCAGCACTACATATATATCATCTCATCAATTTTGTTTCATTCATCCTTCAAAATTGTACATTCTATACAAATTTCTCCCGCATCATTCCCCCCAAAACATGACCGATTGTATGCAGAACTACGTCACATCTACCCATAATTAATCTAAAAAACTCCGAGGAACCGGAACCATCGTCCTTGGATGAATTTAATAAAGTATGCCTTGAATTACTTTTCAATTTACCTGTTCCATGCAACTGCTGCTGAAACTCACGATTTGTGAAATCATAAGCTGCTTCTCACGGTATTCAGAAGTTAATTTCTTGGCAAAACTTCAATAGGAATAAAGACTACTTAATTAACTAAACATGCCACTCATTGCCCAGTATGTTTTTCCATTTCGCTGATATTTATAAACAAGATAGATTAAGTTCATCGTTGTCATAAAAATGTCCACGAAAAATTAATTTGGGAAAATTTATGTACTCGTTAATGATTTTTGTGTCAAACATTTTGACGTTGTAAAGAGTCGCATTAGTAGCACTCATTCCATAAGCTTACTTGAAGCAAATATTTTGGACAGATAACAAAATAGAAATAACGTGCAAGGGATAATAAATATTTGATTATAAATAATAAAACAAAGTGCAAGAGATAATAAATATTTGACTATAAATAATTAAACAAAAACATCAGTTTTAATTTGGTTAGACCTGTGAATTTTAATACAGGACGGTGCTGCCTTTACGTTTTTACAATTAACCGGCAATCGGTTGGAGAATATTAACATGTACAAACAAAACTAAAAAAACTAAAAGTGAAAGGACATTGTCCATGTTTACCATCCTTTCCAAACCAATGATAAAAGGCCAAGTTTACTTAAATTCTATGAAATAGGTATACAGATATACCAAGAGAAACTAACATTCTACCCACTGGTTTCAAAAGTTACAGACAGACAGACATATTACAACACTGCATGAGTACAGATATGCCCCTCCTCCTGCCTCCATAGTGTTTGCTCGTGAATTAAAGTCGATGCTCTCTTTGTCTGTTTGTCAATGTGTTCTTTGCGAAGGAAAATAATATACACAATTCTTTTTAAAGGAACCCCTGTGACGCAAGTTGGAAAAATTAATACCTTGTGTATATCAGGCGTGAATTAGCTTAATTTCCAACAGTCCAAGGCGCAATGTGGTATAGGTCCTGTAACGGTCTCGGTCTTGTTAAGACGGGGTTCAGCTGCCACCCTTATCATTTCTAACATTTGATACCTTTTAAGGACATATCTTTTGTTGTTCTATTCTTATCCAGGCAAGGCCTGTATTGTTTTTAGCGCATTGAGGCGACCTGTACTATTTACATTGGGCCAGGCATCACTTGCTTTTTCTTTTTTTGTTCATGGCAGAACTGCATTGTTTGCACAATTCGATAAAGTGAATACAACTGCCTGTACAGACCATCCTTGCGGCCCTTTCTCAATATTGTCTTTCTTGGCCACCTACCCATAGATGATAAAATTAAACCAATGTCTTTCAAATGAACTCATCATTGTCGTAATCCATTCCATAGCTTTTCGAAATATCCAGCTTAAAGTATTAGTTCAGTGGTCAAGCAAGTCTATCTTATATGAACAATGACTTCAAAAGAAACAAAATGGTAAAGAAAGCATTCAAAAATCTTATTCCGTTAAGGAGATATCGAAGTTTAAAGTTTGGTATCATTTGTGTAGAAACGACTGAAATCAGACTAGTTGTGATATCATAGCCTCAGATTCTCAAAGTCGTTATGTATTCTATTATAATTTGTCCTGCGATTTGAGGCTTAAAAACCATGGGATATGTCGAAAAAGTAGTTAAGCTGAATCTAGTAAGGGTATTTATAATGTACCACCTGAAGAAAGTTCGGGGAAAAATAATTTGAATAGTATGAAATTTAAATAAACTTTCATTAAAATACAGTAACAATGGTTACGAGTGTGAGGATGAGGACACCAACTTTCCATAGTAGATTTACTACACCAGTAATTTCTACACAAATAAGACAGAGCTTTAAACTTGAATATCTCCTTAATGGAAAAAGATATTTGAATGCTTTCTTCACCATTTTGTTTCTTCTGAAGTTCTCTTTCATATAAGATGGACTTGGTTGACCACTGAACTTATCCTTTAACGCCTAGCTAAATGACAGATGATATTTAAAAAAAAACACTTTGCATGAAAATTAATTAAAGGAAAAATACCTCTGTTGTGCAAACAACATGACGGATTGATTTTTGATTAAAAAAATGAACTTTGACAAAAAAATAAACAGAAAATATATTAATCTGATTATTATCACGCATTTGACAGATCCACATTTTGTTTCAAAAATCAATTTTTACTACTTTGGATTGAAATGGAAAACAATTAATCAAAAAATACCAGACACAGTTCTGCTATAGTTTAAGTATATTTAAAAAGCTTATTCAATTCTCGATTTATCTGTTTACAGCCGGTTTCCAAGATATTTTGCCATATGTGAACAGGTAAATGTGTGACGATATAGTTGATGACAGACTGAACAGTCCAAGAACTTGAAGGGGTGTTTTAAGTTTGATATTAATTCAGTTGGAAGCATCCCCCATAGTATTTCTATCTAAAGTGCAGGAGGGGCGGGGACGAGTGGCAAAGAAAGTTATTTTCCAAAACTATGTACTTTCTCTGTTAAATGGTGACAACAAAATTTCATAATCTTCTTCAACTAAATGTCTGAAATTGTCAAAAAATTGTAATTTTTAAATTGGCTTGTGATGGAACTTTGGGCATTTTCGTTTTACTGACAATGTATTATGGAGTTAGTTAGAATAAGGTGTGTGTGTAGGAGGAGGGGGACCCCGAAGTTTGAGACAGCTGTTTAAAGTTCTAAAGCTAAAAAGTCAGTCAAGTTAACACATATTTCATGCCGTTGGTCGTCGTAAACCAGAGGGTTTGTCCAAAAGATTAATGAGCTGCATCATGACCAATTTTTTTTTTTTTTTTTGCAATTCACAAAATCTTACTTTTTAAAATGATCAAAATGTTCCACACAGTATAGAGTAACTGCACAACTTACACCTCCCTCTGAAATCCATTGAAGAAAAAAACAGCACATTAACTCTGGCCAACCACAGAGAAGCGCAACTTTCAGCGCCACTAATACTAAATGTCATTTTTTCAAACCCCAAGCAGTGCCGTCGGAAGCTTTTTGATATTGGGCTGGGAAGTGAAGAGGGCTGAATTAGCATTTTTTGAAAGTTTACAGCGTGTTAGCGCTATCCGAGCGCAAAGCGCGAGATTTCCGGCGTGTGGTCCAGGGGCCTGCTTAATGGCCCCTGGTAGGGTCCAGGGAACAAAGACCCGGAAGCTGGTGCATTTTCACCCTTTTGTGGGTCTGAAATGATCTCAATTGGAGGGGTATAGTGAGACAGGCAGACATAGCTTTTTTTAAAGTAATTTTCACTGGTGGGCCAATTGATAGGTTGGTTGAGAGGAGAGGCAGAGAGGTAGGAAGCGGGGGGAGGCGGAGCCAGTTTCCTCTCCCTAGAGGATTTCACCTTCCAGGCTGCGTGCTTCCTGCCCGGTTGGGATGTAAAATTGGGAATTTGGTAAAATTTGGTAAACGTTGAAGAAATCTTATTGAATTTTGGCAAATTTTCCCAATAATTAGAGGAAATTTCCTGAAATCGAACAAATTACCCGAAAATGGAAGAAATGTTCCGAAAATCAAAGAAAATGTTCGAAGATCGAAGAAAATAGACCAAAAATGATGACAAATTCCTGAAAAGTAAAGAAAATTGAAAAAAAATTCCGAAAATTAGAAAATAATGTTCTGAAAATCGAAGAAATTGTCCGGAAATGAAAAAAAAAATCTTAAAAATTGGCCAAAATATTCCCCAAAATAAGCACACTTTTTCCGGAATTAAAGAAAAGTTCCTGCAAAGTGAAGGAAATGATGATGACATCGAATGTGCTCGATACATACCTGCTATACAGCTATATGGAATCATGAAATCATACCTTAGCGGCGTACTTTAGTAAAATGATGCATATAAGCAAACATAGACTTTTGAAGAAAAAATTGAGGACAAATTTGCTAGCTGTAATTCATTTATCGGAAATTTTGTGTTCCTTTTCTGAACCAAAAGAGGCTGAATATGTTTACTTTTCTCAAATTTTGAATTCAGAAACCGGAAGTTTAGTAGATCTTCATTCTAGAATATTGGAAGAAGGGTGATTAACGCGTACAAGCTTTACAATTCAAGAAACTTCTATTATGTTTTCATGTATGTCTTGGAATGTATGTCTTTGGGAATGGTTTCAGTGGACACACCGTGTGCATCATATAAGAAATGATAAGTGAGGGTGCTGCGAGTGAAGGTGCTGCAAGTAGCAATGTCGTAGATGTCGGGGCCAATTGATAGGTTGGTTAGGGGGAGGAGCAGAGGCATGGGAAGCGGGGCAGCGGAGGCACTTTCCTCCACCCCCCCCCCCCCTTCCCCGAGAAGATTTCACCTTCCTGGCTGTATGCTTCCTGCCCGGTTGGAAAGTAACATTGGGAATTTTGGTAACATTTGGCAACATTGACCAAATGTTGAAGAAAATTTCAGAAAATTGAAAACTTTCCGGAAATTTAGCAAAATTTCCCGATAATTAGAGGAAAATTCCTGAAGAAAAAAAAATGCCCGAAAATGAAGAAAATTTCCCCAAAATAGAAGGAAACTTGAGAAAATTGCCCGGAAATGGAAAGAATTTCCCAAAAATTGGAAGACAATGTTTCGAAAATCGAAACCAATGTTCGAAATGAAAAAAATCCCGAAATTGGAAGAAAATGTTTCGGAAATCGAAGAAAATTACCGGAAATGATGAAAAGTTCCTGCAAAGTGAGGAAATTTTCCAAACTATTTTGAAGGGTACTTTCCAAAAATTGGAGATCGAAAAAAGTGTCCGGAATTTTCCGCAAATAGATCAATAATCACGATTTGTTTCTCTTATACTAAGCTAAAAGACTTGTATTACTTAGGTTTCTTTTACAGAAACAATGTGAAGTACTAGGCAGCTATACTCGGATAGCTGTATAGAGGCAGTCTTTCAATATTTCAAAGGCCACTTTTGAACTTTGCAAAAAAATCTAAAAAAAGAAAATCTTCAATTTTTGTAAAATTTCCTTTTTTATCGTGAAATTTGCTTCAATTTTCGTGCAATATTCTTCCTTTTCAGGAAATTTGTATTTCAATTTTCGAGAACTTTCTATCAATTTTCGTAAAATATCCTCCATTTTCGTGAAAATTGCTTCAATTGTTTTGAAATTTGCTTCAGTTTTCGTGCAATATGCATTAATTTTCGGGAATTATCTATCGATTTCCTTTATTTTCGTGAAATTTGCTGTGATTTTCTTGTAATTTCCTTCATTTTCAGGAACATTTGCTTCAATTTTCGAGAAGTTCCATTCCATTCATATGCAAGAACTACACTGGTTTAAGGTACCAGAGAGAATGGAGTTTAAATTTGCATTACTTGTATTTCATTGTATACATGGTGAAGCCCCATCATATCTTCAGTCTTTACTGACAAGAAAGAATGGATACTGTCTGCGCTCTTCAGCTTTATACCAACTAAGAACAAGCCATTGCTCAAACTCGTTGGCAAGAAATGAGGCTTTTCAACATTTGGGGCCGAAGGTTTGGAATAGTCTGCCTGTTGAATTGAGACTGATCACTAATTTATCTCTGTTCAAGAGAAAACTTAAAGCCCACATGTTTTGTAGATCATATCCAAATTTGTCTTCACTGTTTCTTACTGTAAAGCTCCTTTGTTGTACATTGTTGTATTTTAGGCGCTATACAAATGTTGAACTTTGAACTTTTGAAGTTATCTTTCAATTTCGTGAAATATGCTAAAAATGTTCGTGCGATTTCCTTCATTTTCGGGAAAATTTCTTTATTTTTCAAGAAGTTCTCTGCAATTTTCGAAAGATTTTCGTAAAATTTCCTTCATTTATATGAAATTTGTTTGAATTTTCGTGCAATTTCCTTCATTTTCTTCAATTTTCAAGAAGTTTCCTTTAATTTTCTGGAAATGTTTTTAAATTTTCGTAAGATTAAATTCATTTTCATTAAGTTTTTTTAAATTGGCGAGAAATGTTCCCGCCAATCCACCCCCTCCCTTCCCTCCCAACCACTAGTTTTGGACTGTGAAAAGAGATTCATACATATATAAAAAAATTATACCGAGGTTTGTTCAGACCAATGATAAAATCTGGCCCCCCAATGTCCGACGTCGCTGAATGCAAGTAATTTAATTCATTTTGAACAGCGATGCAACCTATGGATAAGCGCAACGTGCAAAACGTTTTGCGTTTAACTGGGCAACATGGCCGATCATGTAGCAATACAAAACATTAAACTCAGTGAATTCACTGATTGAGTACAGTAAAGGATTAGGTCACCATGATTCGTGCTAAGTTAAGACTTTGTCCCAAGTCGTTTGTAATGTACGTGTGCAGTCGTATGATGGGTCCGTGACCAGGCCGGGGAGCACTTTTTCTTCTTTTTTTGCAATGACGAAAGGCGAAAATACGGCATAAATTTGTATTACAGTTATGGAAATTGTTGAGAGGAGGCTGCAGCCCCCAACCTCCGGTCCCCACGGCACTGCCAAGAGACACGCCTTCCTTTTCTAGCCTTTTTCCCCCTTTGTCCTAATTGCAAAATCAACAAATTGAAAAGATTTGGTGAAATACTATGAAGTATTATATTTCTTATTACTATAAGGATAGGGCCTTCAATACGTACCTGAGTTATTGTAAGTGAGGTACAGACGAGAGGATGGCACCTATCATGCCCATGGAGTGATCTAAATGATACAGTTTACTTTGATCAGTGGCAAAGTAAACTTTGTATTTTGCTTGGTTTAATGGCATGAAAATAGCCAAGGCTAACAATTGCCAGCTAGCGGTTGAAAACTTAGATCACAAGATGGTGGAGAAGGAAGGAGGTAAGTAAAAATAAACATGAATGTTGATAAGATTGAAAATGTAAGGGAAGACATAGGGAGAAATAACGGTCCATGCAGGCTGGAGGCATGGAGTGGTGAAAGCATCAATAGTTGTAAGTAAAATAAGAATTTTTGTTCAATTTTAGTTCAGTTGTCAAGCATGTTCATCTTATATGGAAGAGGACTTCAAAAGAAACAAAATGGCGAGAAAGCATTCAAAAATCTTTTTCTGTTAAGGAAATATTCAAGTTTGAAGTTTGGTACCATTTGTGTAGAAACGACTGAAATCAGACTTGTTGTGACGTCATAGCCCCAGAATCCTCAAAATCTGTATGTATTTTAAAAAAAGTTAATTGATTTTTTTCACTATTTAAATTATTTATCCTCAAACTTTCTTTAGGTGGTGGTATATAATAAATACCCTTTTCAAATTCAGTTCTACTACTTTTTTGACATATCCCATGGTTTTCAAGCCTCAAAATCGCAGAAAAATATGATAGAATACATAAAGACTTTGAGGAATCTTAGTGAGGCTATGACATCACAACTAGTCTGCTTTCAGTCGTTTCTACACAAATGATACCAAACTATAAACAATTATCTCCTTAACGGAATAAGATTTTTGAATGGTTTATTCACCATTTTTATTCTTTTGAAGTCCTCTTTCATATAAGATAGACTTGCTTGACCACTGAACTAATCCTTTAAGGTCATTTATCGTGATTAAAATGTGCCGGTGCAAAAGTAAAATTTTCTGTTGGTGATGGCTGGCCGCAATCCCAATCTCAACCCGTACTGAGATGAGGGATGTGTATAACTGTTAAGACTTAGGCCTACCTCCAACACCGCAATGAAGCAATGTTAAGCATTTTCTTCTCTCCTCAATGGACGTGACAACAACTTGTCCCCCTTTTGCAAGAAAAAGTCCTTCTTCTCCCTTCACAGTAAATCTTACTGCCGTTTTGCGTAAATCACGCTTTTTTTCTTTAGTGTATCCCGATGGGTACTGCCCAGATCGAAGATAATCTTTTATTTCTTTTTTACCGAAGTACTTACTAGAAGCCATTTTTTGTTCGTGGCCAAAATTCCACAAGTACAGCGGCGCTGTATTCTGTACATAAATATTACTAACTTCGGTTTTAGCTTATCACTTCAGTACACAAAATCAATTGAAGGAACCATACAGGCACACCAGTAAATTACCTAGTAAAATCAGTCCGGGGGGACCAAAATCACTAGACACTCGTTAGGAAATAAGGACCGGGGGGCCCAAATTAACGGGGGGCAAAATTTACTTTCATACCGGCGGACATTTCATTCCAAAATGTTTACTGATTGACTGTGTAATTGCACATTGGACTATTGCATTTCGAGCAACTAAAACACAAGAAGTTTAAACCATTTACACCCACATTAGAGACGATAGCTGGCTTAGAGACGATAGCTGGCTTTGAAAAGGAATCTTGAACAAAAAAAATTATTATGATAAAAATGAAAACTATTTGATTAGAACATTACTTTTTTTATTGATATAGATAAACATAGATATTTTCTACAATTGATTTAAGAATTGATTCACTGTGCTAAATGTACACAATACACAATTTTAATACTCACACACTTAAAATACAATGTGCAATCATTTTATTGACATCTAAACATTAAGAGCAGGCACAGGGGAAAATACCGAAATACCATTTGCCTTTGTTCTGCACATTACATTATGCGCATAGCAATCACAAAGCTTCACCAATCAATCCAAAGATAGTAATCCCATTTTGTCTTTATCAGCAAGATTCATCTTTATGAATTATAACACATATCATCTTTCATCAATCCATCAATTGCAGTCTGACAGCATAGCAAGAAACTATATACATCACATGAGGATTGGCCTCAAGAAATCAGTTCACTCGTAATCTTAATGTTATTGAAAATATATCACTTTCAAAACATCAGACTTCAGGGTATATTTGTGTATTTTCAAATTAAGTGTGTCATAAATTTACAAGGTATGGAGAACATGACTGGAAAATGTCAACCACACACTGAGTATGTATTCTTTATTAAATAATCAAATTTAAAAAAAGTTGTGTGTGTGCGCACGAACACGTCTCCTTGATTGATTTACGGAACAATATAAATATTCAAAACAAAAACTTAATAAATAAAAAATTAATAGCTTCACAGGAATGTGCGATCAAAAGTTTTGTTTTATTTATGTAAAAATGTGATGTTGATGTAGCCTACACTCAGTTTAATTTCTTAGATTGTGTTCTACTCAAGCTGACATAAATGACGAGCTCAACACCGTCACTCTTTCCTGACAGCAATCAAGGCCAGTTATTGTGTTAACGTGGACAGAAATATGTAATAAAATTGAACGTTTTTGATTGGTCTACATCTATGCACAAATACTGACAAGCCAATTAAAAATTACCGCCTCGGAAGTGACATTACAAGTATGCATAGCATAATTACCGATCTTTTTACACCTAGCAAATGAATGATTGATTGTAAGAACTCACATTGTGAGTAGAGCAGGCATAATTCATGTTGTTTGTGAGGCGTAACCACAGGAAATTGATGACAGTCTAAAATATTGATGTATTTCGGTAAACTGTATTATGCACATTCACTCAGTGGTAGATTTAACGATATATAAAGCATCAAAATGTTGTTAAGAAGTGTTCAATGTTATGAATAGTCCAATCAAAACCAGTTGCACTTTTACTCAAAACCACTGTGGCATGCTAAAACGTAAACAACAATTTGTCTAAAATAAAAATGCTTGCATACAAAGCTATGGCTGAAAATTAAATGGGAAATAGGATTTTGATGGGAATTTTCAGTATTAAATAGATTTGCGTGGAAGTTGAGAGCTACTAATGAAGAATACTAAGACAAGACATACTTTGACACATTTGTGTAGCTCGTATCTATGAAGTTCAACTATTTTTAAAACTAACGAAGTTTAAATTTGGTTAAATCCATAGCAATGTTTAAAAAAAGTATAAAAAAAAACATTTATCAAATAGCACTGTTGTGGTTTAAGATTTTTCTTATTACGCATACCACATGGAAGAAACAGAATCATATAATTGAGTAGTAAGAAACGCGCCCTTCGAAGATAAATGGAACCCAATAAATATTCTGGGAGAAGAACACAAGATAAAGCATGGCGTTAATTTTTATATTTCACGTAACTGTACCACAATCACACAGTCATTTAGCCGAGACTTATCACGAATCACTTGTTGTAAGTTACACCCTTCACTCTACTCTGCTTTAAAATTTAGGGACAAGGGGGTGCACTTGCCCCTAAAGGATTTATAATCATTGGTTCTTTGTATTGAATTATACATATAATTTAAAAAATGTTGGTGTTATGCCCCTTCGACTATAATCTCTTACAAGCGCCTGTGTTCATGCGAAGATACATGTAACACAGTGCACTGGCGTAGCCAGAGGGGGGCGGGGGGGGGGGCCAATCCCATATTAACAGCAAAATTCTGGCAAATTTGTGAACAATCAAAGTAATACAGCCCCAAATTTGCAAGTTTTTGGCCTAGGGAGTGCCATTTCCGGCAATCTATAGGCAGCATTTATTGGAAAAATTTCTCTGAACGCTACGCGCCAACTGATGGTGGCGCTCCGCTTAGATACTGTCACGGGTTAAAAATCATACCAATGAGTAGCCCCAACAAAAAACCTGCCTACGCCAATGACACAGTGAACATTTCTGATTGAAGAACACAAGATACAGCATGGCATTGGAAATCTAATATCAAAGAGCACTTCAAAAGAAACAAAATGGTGAAGAAAACATTCAAAATCTTATTCTGTTAAGGAGATTTTAAAGATCTGTCTTATCTGTGTAGAAATGACTGATATAGTAAAATTGAAGTCTTCTATGGAAAGTTGGCGCCTTATCCTCACATTCTTAACAATCGTTAATGTATTTTCAAAAACAAAAACAAATACTTTTTTACTTTTTATTTTCTTTGAAATGTTGTCAGGTCGTTAATTATAATAACCTTTACTAGATTCTGTATTACTACTAACCTGACATACCAAATGTTTTATCAGCCACAAAATTGCAGGACAAAATATTATAGAATACATAAAGACTTTTAGGAATCTGAGGCTGTGACGCCACAACTAGTCTGATTTCATTCGTTTCTACACAAATGATACCAAATTTTAAATTTAAATCCCTCTTAAAAAAATAAGATCTTTTAATGCTTTCTTCAACATTTTATTTCTCTTGAAGTCCTCTTTCATATAAGATGGACTTGCTTGACCTTTCCTTTTCTGTTGATATTTCACGTAGCTGTACCACAATCACACAGCCATATAGTCACATAAATCATATTCTTGTGTTACACCCTTCACTCTATTCTGCCTTAATATTCAGGTGACACATTTGTTCTCAAAAAAAGATTAAAAAATCTGAACTTGTGAAATCTTTTTCAATCATAGAATTAAAAAGCGTAAAAGATATTCATGTTTTAATACCATGAGGGCCACTTAAAGAATTAATGCCCCCCTTAAGTTTACACCACAGCTTCATTCTGGAGACCACAATTTTTGAAAGGAATGCAAATCGGCACTAAAGGCTAACTACCAAATACATAACAAACCTCATAAACAAGGTAAAGCACCCGGGGGGCACTTCATACTAGAAGTGGTAGGGGTGTGCAGCCCACCAACCGAAAAACATACCCGCAGTATGACAGATTTTTTGGTAACTGCAGTATGAAATTATACAATTTTGATTTCCGCAGTATGAAAGAAGTCAATTCTAATACCTTCAGTATAAGTATTCAACGAAAATATTGTAAAAATGGACCAACAGTATAAAATTAAGACAGTAAAACCTAATTTTTGGAATTTGCACTACGAAAATGATGAACAAAAGATTTTTTTAACTAAAAAAAACAAAACAACATTTTTTTTTTTTTAAAGTAAAAAAAGCACCTGCATTACGAAAATGTTGCAAAAAAAGGCACCCGCTTGGCGGCACACATACATATACCTCACATATATATACCTCACATATGATAGTTCCTCGCCCCCGGGGTAAAGAAGATCTCATTCTACATTAGTTGTGCATACCGCAACCTTGATTTGTTATGTTGCCCCGTTGTTATTTTCATTTCAAGGTTCACACAAATATGTTGTCTAACTGTATGCATAAATCATTAATTCTTGATTATCTAAATATGAAGGACTGGGGAAACCCTTGATGATGAGTTAGGATTGGTTTCTTGAACAACAGAACAAGTTTTTAAAAAGTAAGAAATTTAAAGGGTTTAAAAATTTCACATAATTTAAAGTCTGAAATTTGAAGAAGAAAAAAAAAAGACTGACCATTGCAAACAAAGGACAGAAAGAAAGCCATTAGCATAGCTTATAGATTTGCTACTAATTTTATAACATTGGATGCAAATCAGCCAAATAAAACCAAAAATTCTTACCAACCAAATAACACCAATACTAATTGTAGCAAAACAAGGTGATATGTGAATATAATTGTATAAAAAGGTTAGTCTGTTGGTTAAGCCTAGGCATGTTTCCATACGCTTATAAACAAACATTTGTCTATAACAGCATCTGCACAACAATCAACATGTTTTTAGAATATTCTTTATTTCCAGTCACCATCTGTATTTTCGAATCCTTTTTTTTTTTTTTTGCAATGTTGATCAGGAATGTTATAATTACAATATCATTTGTAATATATCATTTATATTCAGCAACTTAGTAACCATGGTATGTATGTGGTTTGCTTCCCTTATAGCCAGGGGAATGATTGCCACGTTAAGCTCACTAGAGTTTTTGCAATCACTCCCTATTCCAACTTAAATATATCAGTCATTTGAACTTTTGATATAATTTTTTATATATATATATATATATATATATATATATATATATATATATATATATATATATATATATATATATATATATATATATATATATATATATATATATATATATATATATATATATATATATATATATATATATATATATATATATATATATATATATATATATATATATATATATATATATATATATATATACATATATGTATATATATATATATATATATATATATATATATATATATATATATATATATATATATATATATATATATATATATATATATATATATATATATATATATATATATATATATATATATATATATATATATATATATATATATATATATATATATATATATATATATATATATATATATATATATATATATATTTATATATATATATATATATATATATATATATGTATATATATATATATATATATATATATATATATATATATATATATATATATATATATATATATATATATATATATATATATATATATATATATATATATATATATATATATATATATATATATATATATATATATATATATATATATATATATATATATATATATATATATATATATATATATATATATATATATATATATATATATATATATATATATATATATATATATATATATATATATATATAGCAGTGAGAAGATGGTTATTATATCGGAAGCGAAATTTAGTTTTAGTTTCTCCAATGTAGTTTGCTGTGTTGCACTCTTTGCAGTATAGTAGATCAACCACATTCGATGAATCGCAAGGGAAGGGTCTTACTATTACAATGTGTTTCTCTACTTTAGTTTTATTCCTGGTGTCCATATGTTTACAAAGACTACATCTGGTCTTGTTGCTTGTGGTATTTCCTGACTGTATCTGCATGGTATGGAAAGTGCTACGCACTAACAGCTTGCGCAAATTAGGGGGCTGCCTTCGAGCGTAAACAGGAGCAGCATCAAAAACTTCAGCAATTGTGGGGTCGCTTCTAAGTGAAGAATACGCTTTCCTAATATCCTTAACCAGGGGTTCAATTTTTGAATTGAATCGGTTACAAGGGGGATGCGTTTGGGAGAGGGTTCCCTGGGACGATACACTAGCAAAAAAAAAATCCTGTCTAATGGCTGTACGCGGCGAAAGGAGCGCAGCAGCAGCTTAAAGGGATCATCTATTGTAGTTGCGGTATGTGTGTGTCTATCTGTGGGTTTAGTGTATACTGATGTTTCTAAGCTATTGTTTACAATTTGTTTTTGGACGTCCAAAAATTGCACGCTTTTATGCACAAGTAAACTTAATAGTTGGATGAACTTCATTAAGTGCAAATACAAATTCATTGAGTTTTTGAAGGCCATGGGTCGATATGAGGAAGATTTCGTCGATATACGTGAAGTAACACTGGGGTTTGCATACGTATACTATACGTAGTATAGGACGAATGGCATCACGCTCACTGGTGATACTCTCCAGTTTAAGGAAGACTCTAAAATTACAAATGATATTGCAATTGATTTCCCTCATAAACGTTGGCAATTAAACCAAAAAAAATATAAAGTTTGCAAAATACAGGGGGTGACTGGCAACATTAGCGAGCGCTATCTGATAAAGGGTGTTCGTAAACTTCAGTTTAAAGTGGACTCTAAAATGATATTGCAATTAACTTCCCTGATCAACTTTTAAAAATCACCAAGAGAAGGAATGCAGAATAGAGGAGGTGGCTAAAAAATAAAAAATAAAAAAATATTCCGAAGACGTTGATTGCTGTGCTGATAATGTAGACCCAGAGAAGCGTATGTTAACTAACTCTTTGTACAGTTTTTTATATTATTTTTTGTCTCATATCACCTTTCCATGACTGAGAGAATGATGGAGTGTGGGATGGAAAGGAGTTTTGCCTCAATAATTTATTGTTAATAATCTGGGCAACGAGTGATGCCTCCCGTTACAACAAATTTGTATCTCAACACTGTGGATATTTGCATTTTCTATCAACATGAATAGAAGGTCCTTGATAAATATATATTCACGAATATTTATAAAAGGTTTCATGATGATGACAATTTTCTATTAATCAATATCGATAAATGTGATGGCAACTTTAATAAGCGTTATGTGATAAAGGCTGTTCGGAGCGGTGATATTTTCCAGTTTAAGGTGGCCTCGAAGTAAGATTATTTTATTTCATTTCATTTACTTGTTCATCCGCAACTTATCTTCAAGATTGGCCATACAAATATTTACGTATGAGACCATTTTTATCCTCAAATTTCTTGCTAAATGCACCTGCAAACCACAGTGTTACTTCACGTATATCGACGAAATCTTCCTCATATCGACCCATGGCTTTCAAAAACTCAATGAATTTGTATTTGCACTTAATGAAGTTCATCCAACTATTAAGTTCACTTGTGCATAAAAGCGTGCAATTTTTTTAAATCTGAATCGGCAATTTTCGGATCAGAAATTAAAATAATGTCACATGGCCGAGATTCACGTGTCCATAATGGACCAATCTATACTGGCAGACTGGAGGAATCTTATTGACCAATAAAATACTGGAGGAATCTTGGCCGTCTGCACAATTCACGCACGGTATGGGACCAAGCGTAAGAAAAAAAAAAATGTTTTCAAGCGCACGTTTCATTCGTCCTATACTACGTATAGGACGAATGACGCTACGCTCTCTGGTATCACTTACGAATACCCTTTATAAGGTAATGCTCGCTAAAGTTGCCATCAACGTTTATCGACATTGATTAATAGGAAGAGTAAAACTAATTTTAACCTACCATCAGCGTCATGAAACCTTTTATAAATATTAGTGAAAATATATTTTTCAAGGACCTTGCGTTTATGTTCAGAGAATGCAAATATCTACAGTGTTGAGATACAATTTTGTTGTAATGTGAGGCCGGGTTAGTGGCACAGGCTATGAACAAGGAATTTCTGTAGTTCTACTATTAAAATGTGGAATAGGTGCACACATTTGAAATATATTATAAGCGATACAAAAGATGTTTTTCTTCGTTAAAGGATTAGTTCAGTGGTCAAGCAAATTCATGTTATATGAAAGACTCATCAATGAAAATAAAACGGTCAAGAAAGTATTCTATCTTATTCCGTTCAGGGGATATTGCAGTTAAAATTGATCTATTGTTTGTGTAGAACGACTGAAATCAGACTTTTTAGGACGTTATATCGTCACATTCCTCAAAGTGAAGATGTATTATCATATTTATTTCTTCTTGAGAATTGTGGCTAAAAACCATTGGATTTTTCAGGAAGGTAGCAAAGCAAAATATAATAAGGGTGATTATAATTTAACAAGGTTTGGGGGAAATAATTTAAATAGCAAAAAAGTTCAATGATTTTTCTTTCTCCAACCTTCTATAGTAGACTTACAACACCAGTCATTTTTACACTGACGTTGAAGTGGTTTCTTCGCCATTTAGTTTCTATTTAAATCCTGCTTCATATAAGAAGAAGGGAAGATATAGGGACAATTCCCCGACACGGGTTCGGGTGGACTAGCTCCCATCGTCCTCAAAATCAACATTTAACCAAGATACACACCATAAATCCAAGCATTGCCAGAAGAAGAAAAAATGTTTGATTTTTTTTTTTTTTTTTAAATGTAATTTAATTTTGAATTTTCATCCCCTGAATGAAGCGCTACAACACTCTAACAACATAATTCTCAAGTTCTCCACTCGAGCTATTAGGGTTGAAAAAAGTCTACAAAACCATTCAAAAGATTGAATTGAGTTGAAAGTACACACGTTCATTAATGTCCCAGGGACCAACGTATAACCATATGGTGACCAACAAGGTGTCAGTAACAGTTCAATCAGTGTATACCTCTGTTGTGCAATAGACTCCCAGTTTTTGAAAACTCTTTTTTTGGTATCAATACTTAAAATGTTTAACTTCCCTGGAGTACCAACTCATGAATATAGATTGATTTTTCTGTTCGTAGATTGGAAATTGGTTCGACCGAATTATGTATGGAATAATAAATATCACTTACTCTTGTTATATTTAAGTCACGCATTAGTGGCTGTAAACTAACTGATTTATTAACAGTGTATGCTTGTACAATTAACATTTCTAATTTGACTCATTCATACAAATAACTTCATAAATAACATTGCTGATTTGTTTATATTTTATTCCGCTATGCTGTTTGACATGAATGAATTATGTCGAGAAGCATAAGATGAAGTGACGAAGTGATTGTATCACGAACTGGGACAGTACATAGATAAAATTAATTAGTAAAATGAACAGAAAAAAATATGGCTAGCAGTATTATTTATGTAGCACTGAGGAAATATATATGCATGACGTGGAAACATTTGTCACACCAAATTAAAACTATCAAATTTCTAAAATCTATGAAGGAATTTTTGGATACCTTGGAGGCTGACTAGATAGGTATGTGAGGATTTAATACCCTGATGTCACTATTATTTATGAACCTATTATACTGGCTTACGATTAGTCAGCGATCCTGATGTCACTATTATTCATGAACTTGTTATGCCATGTTACGATCCGTCAGCGATCCTAATGTTACTATTATTTATGAACCTGTTATGCTGGGTTATGATCAGTCAGCGATCCTAATGTAACTATTATTCATGAGCCTGTAATGCTGGGTTACGATCAGTCAACGATCCTAATGTCACTATCATTTATGAACCTGTTATGCTGGATTACGATCAGTCAGCGATCCTAATGTCACTATTATTTATGAAACTGTTTGGCAAGGTTGGTTGGTGGGGTTTAAGGGTACCACGACATTAGAGGTCAAGCGGGTCGTTCGACCTACGCTTAGCAGCTCCCAAGGGGTAAAATGATCCAGAAATTTGGTAAAGGTACATGATTATGAGGTACTTACATTTTTTTTTTCCTTTGCTCTTCAGTAAAATGTAACTTCCGAAGATCACGTTATACCTGAAAGGTTCAATCACATATGAAATTGGCTGAAAGGTGATAGTGGGCCGTGTGGATGGGTAAAGATGCAGGTCAAATGTTGCAAGGTAGATAAGGTACGTTACTATCAAACAGACCTCCGTGGTGTAGTGGTTAGTGCTTTGTCCTAACACCTGCACGTCCCGGGCTCGTAACCCGGTGGGTCTGCAACCAGTAAGTTCATAATTGGTTATAAAAGGCCGTGGTCGTCTTGATATAATGTCCAGCACGGAATGCTTTCTGGACGTTAAACCTTGCTATGCTATGCTGTGCTATGCTATGCTATGTTATGCTAAACAACCTGGTTTCATTATGAACCTATTATACAGGGTAACGATGATACATCAGAGAGCGCTCCTGGTGTAACTATTACTTACGGACCTTTTATGCAGGGCAGTGATGCCAGTGTCACTATTATTTATGGACCAGTCTTGCAGGATGAACACGTCACCATCAGACAGTTATCCTGGCTGCCTGGTGTCACTATTATTTATGGACTTGTCTTGCAGGATGAACAAGGCACCATCAGACAACAATCCTGGTTTCACTATTATTCATGGACCTGTTTTGGAGGGTAAAAAGGTGCCATACAGCGATCCTGGTGTATTATGTATGGACCTGTCTTGCAGGATGAACACGGCACCACCAGACAGCGATCGTGGTGACAAACTTTTACTTAAGGACCTTTTATGCAGGGGAAAAATGGTAACATCAGATAGTTTTGCTTGTTTGTTTGATGAGGCTTAACAGCACCACGACAGCAAAGGTCAAATGGTGTCCAAAAGATTAGATTAAAAAGGTTGAGAGTTAATAGACATGAAGCTATCACCACTTGAGGAAGTGCAATAGGTACACAAATATGGCAGCGGGAGGGGAGGGTGAGTGGGGGGGTGAGAAGATTAAATTGTATAGGGAGGTTTGATGAAGAAGTGAGATAATTTTATCCGGGGAGTTTTTGCGGAAGAGCTCGGCAATGGAATTGTAAGGAGTGAAGGAAGCTCTGGGGAGGTTGTACAGAGGGCAGTCAATGATGATATGATAGACAGTGAGTGAGGGGCAGTGGCAGTTATTGCAGAGGAGTGGGGAGCCGCTATGCAGGTGGGAGTGTGTGAGGTGGGTGTGGCCAATCCTGAGACGGGTAATGTGAGCGTTGTCCTTGCGAAAGAGACTGTGAATAGTGGGTTTGGCCGGAATGGTGGGTTGGGTGTTGTGGAGTTTGTTATCTCATGTAGTTTCCCAGCGATCACGAATAAGGGAGGCGATAAGCGGTTTGATGTAAGGATGGGTCTTGGGAAGGGAGTAATGGGGATTGAGAGCAGGCTTAGCAGCTGAATCGGTTTTGTCATTACAGGGGATGCCTGTCTCAAGGTCCTATACAAATGTCAAGAATATGTTTTCACTCCAGAATTAGGTTACGTAATATGCCAAATCTCGGAATTACTGGGCTGCAGTTATCTCGTTATCTTAAAAGACCTTTTGTGTAGGGAACCAGAGACAGTTTGAGACGGTTGTGGCAGGTTTTTCGAGTGAGACGTAGGGCAACGGTTGTAAGTCCATTTTTCAGAATGGCACGCAGACCAAAAGGTTGCTGAAATGTTATGAAGGAGAAGGCATAAAATAATGCCAATCTGTCAGATATCAGTTTTGGAAAATTATGTTTTTTTTTGTTGTGAGAAACAATAGGTTAATACTATTGTATGTTTGTTTGTTTCATACAGGCTAACCGGCACCACGACAGCGACGGTCAAATTGTGTCTGAGAGTTTAGATCATTCTAGAAGTAAAAAGGATAACAAATAGGAGTTTTTAACTTTAGAAGATAGTTCCGTTTAAAAAAGGCACCGTCACCATGAGGATGCATACTTATCTGAAGCAAAACAAATGATTTAAAGCTACATGTAACTCAACGAACTTTTTTTTCATTCCGCAAGTCATACTTTACAAACTGCAGTTTTGGAAGTGAGCAGTATACCCGGATTAGGTTATTTAGCTTTTTAGTGCCGGTGTGATAGTAATCCCCCCCAGTTAATTTGGGCCCCTGGACCTTATTTCCTAAGGAATGTCAGTGAATTTGCCCCCTTCCCGGACTGATTTTACTAGGTAATTTACTGGTGTGTCTGTACGGTTCCTTCAATTAATTTTGCGTACTGAAGTGATAAGCTAAAAAGTGATAAGAAGTGATAAGCTAATACACTAAAGAAAAAAAGGCATGCTTTACGCAAAACGGCAGTGAGATTTAGTGCAAAAGGGGGACAAGTTGTTGTCTCCAAATTTCATAGGAAAAAAGGGCCGGGGCACAAATTTCCTAACAGACCGTTTTTACTATGAGAGGGGACCAAATGTACTTGATGGCTATGGCTTAATTGTCTGAGGGGTCCAAATTTCGCAGGAAATAAGGGCCGGGGGCCAAAATTTACTGAGGGGCAAAATTTACTTTTACACCGATATAGGCCATGGGAAACATTAGTTATGTATTTCTCTTCTTTGTGTTTGTTTTTCCGTCTGATAGTTACACGAGATATAAATAATAGATTGCACAAGTTCTGCAAGTAAAACAACAACTTGTATGTCATGTTTTGAAGTATTTAGGGATATTTGAATTGTTGAACGAATCCGGACACGTTACATCAGGCAAGTGTGACAATGCCGACATGGCTGGGTATCCAGAAGAAAGGAATGTTTTTCCTGCAGAGGGGAGGAGAAAGGAGTTTTTAGAGGATGAGATGGGACGTGGGTTTATCCCATTTAAGGTTGAGTAAAGAAGTAAGGACAGAGGAGTCTGAGAAGATGCAAAGCGCCTGAGCGGGGAGTACTCGATATAGTTGAGGGCAAGCAGGGTGCTCTAAACCGAAAAGATAGACGAGTAGTTGGGGAGCCTGCTACTGAGGGTGATTGATTTCTTGGATGGCAGCAGAAGCTTCTTGTCGCCTTCCTCGGAGCCATCAGTATAGATGGAGATGTAGTTGGAAAGGTGCCGTTTGATTTCGTTGTGGAGGTTCAATGATGAAGAGGTTGGGGTGGGTTGGGGCTTTGTGTGACAAGTAGAAAGGCCCATGTGGATAGAATGGTGAGGGGTGGCCCATGGAGGAAACGAGGGCCAGGAGAAGGTGTCAAGATTGAAGGGTTATGTCAGATAGCGATCCTAACGTCTCTACTATTTATGTCTTGCAGGTTAAACAAGGAACCATCAGACAGCGATCCTGGTGTCACTATTATTTATGGACATGTACTGTAGGGTAAAGAGGGTACCATCAGACAGCGATCCTGATGTCACAATTATTTATGGACATGTATTGTAGGGTAAAGAGGGTACCATCAGACAGCGATCCTGATGTCACAATTATTTATGGACATGCATTGTAGGGTAAAGAAGGTACCATCAGACAGCGATCCTGATGTCACAATTATTTATGGACATGTATTGTAGGGTAAAGAAGGTACCATCAGACAGCGATCCTGATGTCACAATTATTTATGGACATGTACTGTAGGGTAAAGAGGGTACCATCAGACAGCGATCCTGATGTCACAATTATTTATGGACATGTATTGTAGGGTAAAGAAGGTACCATCAGACAGCGATCCTGATGTCACACTTATCTATGGACATGTATGGTAGGGTAAAAAAGGTACCATCAAACAGCGATCCTGGTGTCACTATTATTTATGGACATTTATTGTAGGGTAAAGAGGGTACCATCAGACAGCGATCCTGATGTCACAATTATTCATGGACATGTATTGTAGGGTAAAAAAGGTACCATCAGACAGCGATCCTGATGTCACAATTATTTATGGACATGTATTGTAGGGTAAAGAAGGTACCATCAGACAGCGATCCTGATGTCACACTTATCTATGGACATGTATTGCAGGGTAAAAAAGGTACCACCAGACAGCGATCCTGATGTCACAGTTATCTATGGACATGTATTGCAGGGTAAAGAAGGTGCCATCAGACAGCGATCCTGATGTCACAATTATCTATGGACATGTATTTTAGGATAAAGAAGGTACCATCAGACAGCGATCCTGATGTCACTATTATTCATGCATATGTGTTGGGGGTAAAGAAGGTATCATCAGACAGTGATTCTGTTTTACTATTATTTATGGACATGTATTGTAGAGTTATGAAGGTACAATCAGACATCGTTCCTGATGTCTTTTATTTATGTTTATGTTTCGGGGGTAAAGAAGGCACCATCAGACAGCGATCCTGATTCACTATTATTTATAGACATGTTTTAAGGGTAAAGAGGTACTATCAAACAGTGATTCTGTTTTTACTATTATTTATGGACATGTGTTGGAGGGTAAAGAAGTTACCACCAGACAGCGAACCTGGTGTCCCAATTATTTATGGATGTGTTTTGCAGGGAGAGGAGGTACTCCAGACAGTGATCATCTTGTCACTATTATTTGACGTGTTGGAGGATAAAAGAAGGTGCCACCAGACAGTGATCCTAGTGCCACTATTATTCATGGGCCTGTAAAGCAGGTGCCATCAGACAGTGATTCCGATGTCGCAATTATTTCTGGACCTGTCTTGTAGGGTGAAAATTGTAAAGAAAGTACCATTAGACAGTGGTGGGTCGCTGGGAAGGGGATGTTGCCCAATGAATTATTGAGTGGAAAGGTATTTGCTCGAAACCCATTAAATTCGCAGATCTACATTTTCCGAAAATGTTATTTATTTAAGATACATACCATTGTGTCGATTTAGATATTTAATGGGTTTCATGAAAATGACATACAATGGAATTGGTTCACAGCAATTTGGAAAATTCAAATTCCTGGTTTCTTATCTGTCACTCAACATGATACACTTCAAAAAATCTTTAGTTAATGCTTTCTAACATTTATGATTTTGCTTTCTAAAAATTCCATAAGCCAATGATGAAAAACAGAACCTGATAAATACATTTTTAGCTATTACAAAATGCCAACGATTGTGAATATGTATCTATGTACTTCCTCCCGAACAATATTTATGAAGCATGTGAACTTTATCTCTCTTCTTTATGTGATTATTTACTTTAGTCTTTCTCTAATGTCTTTTTTTATTTTTATTTCATATATCTTCAATGTCTTTATCTGTTTAACATTTAGAGTTGGGGAGTTAAAGCACGTTCTTTGTTATGGTATAGATCATTAAGTCACCCACTAAAACACAGAGTGCATTTTGGTAGGGTATGTTATTTACATTTAATTTAAGAAACATACATCGCAATAATCTACAAAAGGTTTACAAACGTGATGGCTCATATGTTGCTCATAATATTGTGAAAAAGCTTACAATACTGCTGTGTAAACAGTTTCCTCTGAATATAAAACAATATTAATACGAGCTAGCACTTATATGAAATTTGTCAAATTTATGGCATTTCTGATTAAATTTTTGTTAATTTATGGTTTAGCTTACGTCATAAATGATACTGCAAATAACTTCCCAGATTCAGATTGAAAACTCGGGTTACTGATCAAAGCTAAGATCAAAAGAATTCCTTTACTGCCAATGAACACTTAAATTGAATTAAGTACTCGCTTATAATCTACAATAATTCAGTTTTGTGGTTGGTGTAGTTTCCATCTACCTCTACCGCAACTTTAGAGCTGAAATACTCATATCATGAATGAATTCATTAAGTTGATTAATTCTTTAATCTATTTATGGAAGATAGATATCAAATTACATTAAGGATTTGGATCTTTCAAATTGTATTACTGGAATGCTGAAGAAAATCATGGTAAAGTTGGGGTGGGGGTGCTATTGCAAAGCGAAAGCTTACAATGCTGCTATCTAATCTTTTCCTCTCAATATGAAACTATCATTACAAGCTAGTACGTACCATTTTTTGTGAACATTTACAAATTTATGGGAGATCTGATTAACTTTTTTTAATCTATGGTTTTGCTTACTTCATTAAATGATATTGTAACTTACTTCCACAATCCAGATTTTTAAAACTGTGGTTACTGATTGAAGCTAAAGAGACAATTCAAGAAAATTATTTTACTACCAATGAACACTTAAAAGTGAATTAAGTACTCGCTTATAATCTACATTAATTCAGTTTTGTGGTTGGTGTAGTTTCCATCTACCTCTACCGCAACTTTGGAGCTGAAATACTCAAATCATGAATGAATTCATTAAGTTTATTAATTCTTTAATCTATTTATGGAAGATAGATATCAAATTACATTAAGGATTTGGATCTTTCAAATCGTATTCCTGGAGTGCTGAAGAAAATCATGGTAAAGCTAAGAGCAGGGAAGGGGGGGGGGTTATTGCAAAGCAAAAAGAATGTTAGGCGCAGATCGCCTGTAACCATTCTAAGCATGTTTTTTGAGGTGTTTGATAGTGGGAGAGATTAAAGAAAGTTGTGAATGTGAACCATGGACATTTATACAAGCCTACTATAAAACCTGGGTCATTTCAACAATTTTAGCTCATTTCTGAGTAATTTTCATAAATACTCAAGCTGATGACCACATTATTGCGCCCAAAATCCGGGAGAACCCTAACAAATAATGAATGTATTTTTTCTATGAAGATATGCCAAATTATTATTGCACCATTTAGAGCATGCAAAAGTCCAAACCGAGAAGGTTGAAAATAAATTTGGATGTAATAAGCCAGCTACTGTAAGACGGAACATCCGAACAGAGTAGAAAGATATGATGCAGTAGACAAATGCAAGTGTACCCAAAAGTAAGTCAGGCATTAATTCAATGTAAATCACAGATTCTGTGAAAATGATGCAAATTTGAGTTTAACATTGATGTCTAAATGTTGACTTTACCCATATATTTATTCTCTTTGGATTCTAAGAGGTTTGGACAACCAAGAAAGAAATGTTATTTGTGTTGAATGGTGTTATGCACACCTTACTAGTAATATATCTTACCCTGGATACAATTACATCACAGAATTGAGTTAAGTTGATTGGAATACAGTTTTATTCAGTTCATCAGACATAGATTTACATTTCAACCTCTTGACAACAATGAAATCACAGGAAACATAATAGTCCAATATCGCTTGAATCATCAGATTATACATTTATAGAAAATGGAAATATATCTAGCCCAAACCAACAGACTGTAATTGGATTCTACTCTTATCTAAACCACAGCACTGACACACCTGCCTTATCAAGATTATAAATCCCACCTAAATAAATAAGGCTGACTTTTATGCCTCGAATTTGCAAGCATGCATCGCAATGTGACAACCTAAATCCGAATTGAACATGATTAAAACAACTTTTCACATTTGTTGCAAGAAATGGTTAAGAGTTTCGAGCTCTGAAATTAGGTCGATAACCTACATCTGATTTCATCATGATCACAACAGCTTTTTACCCCTTACTCTACCAGCACTTTTTTGAAAATGGGATTGGGAGGTGGGGTCAAATGTGGGGCACCCAAAACAGCAATAATATTGCCGCGTGGTAGAGGTAAGGGTTAAGCACAGGCTAATTATTGAAGGGTCCTCTGTTTTCCAAGTAGCAGAATTGGGCCCATTCTGCCTCAGTGACCCAGTAGGCTGCCCACCGGGACCATGCTGCATATATTTTTAAGTTGGCACACTTGCCGTGGGTTGATTAACCCTTACTCTACCAGCACTTTTTTGAAAACACGCTTCGGAGGCGGGGTCAAAGATGGAGCACCCAAAACAGCGATAATATCGCCACTCAGTAGAATAATGGTTAAAGATATTTCCAGAAATGTAATAAACAGATATAAGGGAGAAATTTTCCCCATTTAATGACATAAAAATTGTTCTCATGGAGAAAACAAACACATACTTAGGGGTTTTGCTTAAAGATATGGACAGATATCAGCAATATCATTTGAAATGGTTGAAGATGAAGATATACTAAAAACCATGAAAACTGCAAAATGTATCATCAGAATCGCCTACAAATTGACAGCATTTTAAAACTTAGATACCTATTTAGCATACATTACCCAATGTTTTGTGACCTCAGAATAGGACAATTAGAACATTTCTTATGTTAACTTTTTGTTTTTTGATCCTTCCCCCAAATATTTTGAATGGGAAATATTATTATAACCTTAACCCAAATTTAGCAGTAGAATGCAATGTGAGAACATATGATTTATGAAATTTGGGAAAGAAATATACAAAATTATATGAAGGAATTTTAGCTGTATTCCGGTTCAAACAGAATTTTTTTACAAGCTTCAATTTATCATAAATTAAGAATAACAAGCGCTATTGTAACCATTTAAAAGCTTTTCTGCTCAGAATTTAATGCTCTTTCAGGTAAATATGAAATCTCTACCTGCCAATATAACTTTAATATAACTTTAATGTCTACCTACTGTGGTGTAGCGGTTATCATACATGTCTACAGACCACGAGGCCCTGGGTTCAAACCTGGGTTGGGTAGACACACCAGTGCAACCACAACTGGTTATCAAAGGCCATGGACATTGACTTGGTTGTCGATGTTATGTCTGTCCGTACGTCGTACCTGTGTTCTCGTCCGAGTCGTATTAAGCGTTTCGTGATAGCAGTGTTACTCTTATAACCGAATACACAAGCGACGACCCCGTCATTGTAATTGTGTGTTCACTCGTCGTCGTCGTATCTTTAATCAGTAGCAATATCTATTAATGATAGACTCAAGCCAAAATAGAGAAGAGCTTCCTCAGGCTGTTCTTGATTAGCAAACTTTCAAGGATACATCAAGTGGTCATACAAAGAATGATGTAGCTTCCTCTTCATGATTAGCAAACTTTTAAAGATACATTTAGTGGTCATACAAAGAATGATGTAGCTTCTCTTCATGATAAGCAAACGTTTAAGGATACGTTTAGTGGTCATACAAATAATGATGTAGCTTCCTGTTCTTGATTATCAAACTTTCAAGGATAAGTTTAGTGGTCATACAAAGAATGATGTAGCTTCCTGTTCATGATTAGAACACTTTTAAGGATATGTTAGTGGTCATACAAAGAATGATGTAGCTTTCTGTTCATGATTAGCAAACTTTTAAGGATAGGTTTAGTGGTCATACAAATGATGTAGCTGCCTGTTCATGATTAGCAAACTTTTAAGGATACATTTAGTGGTCATACAAAGAATGATGTATCACTGCCACCTTTATAAAACTGTATTTTACAGATTACCAAGATGATAATTAATCATAGAATTAATTAATAAAATATATATTTTACTAATTAAAATGATTTTTTCTTTTGATGGTAAACCACAGGTCACCCCACTAGACCATGTTTTGACACTCTCTTAACATATGCAGTGGTTGTAAATGAACAAATTCCAGAAAATATGGCAATTAAAGGAGCAAGGACCAATCTTGAAGTATGTGAGGCTGCTATGTAATTCATAGTCTGATTTCAATCTTTTTCCCGAAATCTGATATTAAATTAAACATCTCCTTCACAGAATCAGATGTTTTTTAAAGCTTACTTCACCATTTTCTTCACTTTGAAGAAAGAAAATCACTTGACTAAGGATTATCTTTAAAAAAAGATTGAAAAATAATGTAATGCAAAAATGATGTTATCTGTCTTTTCATATCAAGGTAAGATTCAAGACAAACATACAAATATAATATGTAAATCCTTCCCATCTACATGTATAAAAAGCTTGCTGTACAAAAGGGCTTCCAGTGCTCATCAAAACAGTCTTTTTAGAGATTTTGCAAAGAAGACAGCACTTTTTTAGGTTATGATTCATAGTTTGCATAACTTTATAAATGAATGCAATATGTTGCAAGATCTACATACATACTAGAACAGGGGTGTAAGAAAGGTCATCTCTCAGAGGGGAAAGAACTGCAGAATTTTCCATTACAAGAGTAAAGACTGCATTGGTAAATTATTATCAAACATTGCTGCTTACTGCAAATTTTCCTAATTTTTGGGAAATGTACCAACCTTCACCACACTTTCCTCCCAATTGACCCATTTTGTTCAATTTTATTAAAATAATTCCCAAATTTCACCTCCCAACAAGCAGCAATCAAATCAAGCAGCCAGGAAGGAAATTCTTTCAAGGGGGACCACCAGTTTGCTCTGCCCCCTTTCCCCCACCTCATACACCTCTGACTTATGTTTCATTGTATATCTACCTAGAATATACAAGCTTTGCCTAATTCTTATCTTTCAGTACATACTGAACTGTTTATCAAGTTCTACAAAATTGTACATACTTTTGCACATGTATTCCATAACACCATATGTTATCCTCTACACATCTTTAAATGCCATTTAATAATCCTATACTCAATAAATGATATCTTAAATTGAACAAGTTACATGCATCTGCTGCAAAAAAATGACTCTTTATAACATTTTCAAAGACTTCGATATCAATATTCTTTTCACATCTGATATACCCTGAAGAGTGATGAGACGTTTGTGTCATTCAAAGCGCCAATCCTTCTGGCAGTTAATATCCTCATCCTGATCTTATTTCTAAGAAGTTTATAATCAACAATTTCAAACCATTATACAAATTTGCAAGTGACTTATCATATGTGAGCCCAGGGATGATAAGGCACGCACTTGAATTACACCAAATCTGGGAAATTAATGAATGTGGAAGATGTATACGTTAAGTTACACCACACAAATTCAATTTTTGTGATTGGTCTCGGAGATATATGAAGAAAAACAAGTTGATCTATTTATCCGCTTGAACATCTTTCACTTATGAATTGCTTTAACCGCTTCTGTTCCCACAAATCTTCTCTAGATGCTCGTATATCTCCTTTATCTCAAAGATAGACATGTCCATTTCCGTCTATATTTTTTCCTTGTATCACATACATTGTGCCCAAAACAGCTATGTTAATATGAAAAATGTAAAAGTTAATCTTACGAGCTTAATTTGCATCCAGGTGTAATTCAGTCACTTAACGGAGTAGTACCTATATTTCTAAGTCCTCGCAAGTGGATTCAGATAAGCATATTTGTTATGGTAGGTAAGGGATGGTGGAGGAGGGGGAGGGGGTACAAAATTTATATACAAGCTTTCATTACCATATCAGCCAATCAAAGATCCAGCTTGTACAGTTATTACAAATTGGTTTGTATTTCTCACATTACAAGGACCTGTAGGAAAATACATTTTGCTCAATGTTAACATGAATTTTACTCAATGTTAACATGAATTTTACTCAATGTTAACATGAATTTTACTCAATGTTAACAAGAATTTTGCTCAATGTTAACATGAATTTTACTCAATGTTAACATGAATTTTACTCAATGTTAACATGAATTTTGCTCAATGTTAACATGAATTTTACTCAATGTTAATATGAAATTTACTCAATGTTAACATGAATTTTGCTCAATGTTAAGATGAACTTTGCTCAATGTTAACATGAATTTTACTCAATGTTAACATGAATTTTACTCAATGTTAACATGAATTTTGTTCAATGTTAACATGAATTTTGCTCGTAATTTGTGTGGTACAGAGAACAAACTTCTGGTGATGTAGGGGATTTGCATCAAGTGATGTAATACTGAGGAAGGGGGTTATTTAATGAAAAAAATAATATATAGCGTATATACACAATCAAAGCCTATTTAGCAATTATTTACATGCATAATCTGTAAGTATTTATATATATGTATATATATACACAATTCACAAACTGTTATCTTATTAATCATAATACTGCAAATTTGAATCCCATAAACACAATTAACTTATTAATCAACTTATTAATGATATTACTGCAAATATGAATCCTGATTCCTCCCCACTTCTATTTCTATGAAATCCATACCTTTTAAACCAGATCTCTGCAACTGCAATTTAAAAATGCCAGTGAATGTAAGACTCACATGGCTGGTAATTTCTAAACAAAATTTCACAAACAGCAAGAAAAAATAAACATTTTGACTGATTGCATCAAGCAAGATATCACAAAGCTGAGATAACCTGGTATTCATATTAGATATCTTTTACACTTTCTGATAAAAAATTTCAATATGAAATTAATATTAAACCCCACAAAAGAATGATCATTTAAAGCAAATTATGTTTGATACACAAATGTTCATATTTTCCCTTTGTGATCGATTAACAAGAAACATTAGGAAATGTGAGGCATGTGGTCTTTAATATTTCTCAACCCAAGGACCTGGGTCTTGAAGTCATTACATTTCATTGTTTCTTATCAGAAGTATTCAATTTTGATTTCCAAAAATTATTTGCCTCTCAACCTTCCCCCCCCCCCTCTCCCTTCCTTATTCTAATTTTCCAATTTTGTGCATAATGTTTGACATATCTTCCTCAACATCAGTCAAGTAAACTCATACTAGAACTAGAACTGCTTTCTGATTTCTTTCTGGATCTTCCCTTCAGTTTTTCTTTGCTTCTTTGTAACTTCCCTTCAGATGAAGAGCTACTACTCGATTCTGACTCTGATTCAGAAGAAGAATGTTTAACAACTGGTGGGGCTTTCTCTTGGTAGAAATCCTTGGCTTTGCTGTAATACAACTCACTTAACCAAAAGCACTGCTTGGAATCCACTGAATTGGAACTGTTGAAATAATACAATGAAATATGTCAATCAGCTTATTACTTATTATCTCCTATAAAATTTCCCAGACATTACCTGATGTGAATTAGAACAACATCTGGCACATATTTCAGCTAAGAAAATCTGACATTCCACATAACGATAAAATTTGTAAACACAATCTTGTTTTTTTTTTATTTTTAGAACATACAAATCACAAATACATCTGTCATTGTAGATACGGTACATAAAACAATTAATCAAACAGGTATTTCTATTTCATCTCCAATTCAAACAAAATCTTAACAAATCATTTTTTATAATTGCTGAAAACTTTACAGTGTTATTTCCTGAAATGGAGGAAAATGTTCCGAAAATCAAAGAAAACTGCCCGGAATAAAGAAATATTCCTGAAAATTCCAAAAGATTTCCGAAAATAAGCAACATTTCCCGATAATTATAGGAAATTGAAAGAACTTTTTCGAAAATGGAAGAAAATGTTCTGAAAATTGTAGAAAATTACCCAAAAATTGAAGAATATTTTCCAAAAATTGCAGATTTCCCGATTACGAACAACTTGAACATTGATGGAATTTAATTTAGCAGTGCAACTTTATTTCCGCCTGTAACTGGGAATTATTTCTGGTCTGACACATTCATAAACAAACATGCCACATCAATGATGCTGTTTGGCATTTCTAGAATTTTTTTTTCTTTATTCAACCTTATTTCAAAATCACTTTCCATTCTTTTAATCAATCTGATTTAATCACTTTCCATTCTTTTAATCAATGTGATTTAATCATTTTCCATTCTTTTTAATCAATCTAATTTAATCACTTTCCATTCTTTTAATCAATCTGATTAAATCACTTTTCATTCTTTTAATCAATCTGATTTAATCACTTTCTATTCCTTTAATCAATCTGATTTAATCACTTTCCATTCTTTTTAATCAATTTGATTTAATCACTTTCCATTCTATTAATCAATCTGATTTAATCACTTTCCATTCTTTTAATCAATCTGATTTAATCATCTGATTTAACTTTATTCAATCAGTCCAATTCTTGACCAGTATGTCAATAAAAGAGCATTTTGTGGTCAACAGTTTTGAGAAGAGAGAACAAAAAGCACAACTAAGAATTTTCCCTTTGACTTTAAAATATGGACGTCTACACAATTGCCTAACACTTTGTAAATTTCAAGATCAAGTCAGAAAGAGTTTAACCAAAGCACTAAAAAAAAAGAATGATTATTTTGATATTTTAAAGGCTTTTGATAAATTACAAACAATGAGCTTCATTACTTTAATGATAAATCACCTCGAGTAACACACCAATCTGTCATGATTGAGCTAACACAATAAGTATATCGCACAAATGCACATATATCAAACATTATTTGATGCCAAGAAGCAAAAGAAATTAATTGATGGAAAATACCCATGAGGAGATTAAGCTGTTAATTCAGCCCACAAATATAACAGTTCATCAACATGCAAGCTGAGTGTATAATTTCCTTATCCCTGGGAAATTATAAATTCTTACAGCACAAATATATGAGTTTTTACTACTTCCTGCCTCTCATTCTGACGGTAAAACTTTGCTTAATCTTATCAACATGACGAAACAGGAAGCACTTATTGCTTGTGCACGGGTCGTATTATACAAACGGCATGAAAACAGCACGACAGCTTAATGATTATTATAATAACGCACTTCACTATTTTCAGTTTATTTCTGTCATATATTTTAATATCATCACTCAGCATTTGTTAATAAATATTCACATTAGCATATAAACTTGCAGTAATACTATCTGTCTGCAAAGGTTAAATGAGTGCATTGTAGAGGAAGGTTTGCAAAGAAATAGCAGTGACACCAGTAACTGTATAGCACATATTGAACATTAATGGTCTGTGGAAAACTATACCAGTTTTCCATTTATCAACATTTAAGAATAAAGCTGTCCCTAGGATATTAGTTTTCAATTTATAGCCGATATCATCAATTTTCGAAACATGCAAACTTTGTGGTGTATAAATGGCTAGACAATTCAAATTCTTAAAACTTCTTTGCTAAATTTGCATTCAATACAAAAACTGTGATAATTAATGTCTTATGCAGTTAGAAAACTAATGTTTTGATTAAGATTAAAAATCTTTTTGCAAAACTCAAATCATTGCCTTCAGAAAATCATTTCTGAGCATTACAAAACAACAAATTCATTAAGAAAAAAAGAGGAGTCTGCCACACTGTACATCACACTGTGCATCACACTGTGCATCACACTGTGCATCACACTGTGCATCACACTGTGCATCACACTGTGCATCACACTGTGCATCACACTGTGCATCACACTGTGCATCACACTGTGCATCACACTGTGCATCACACTGCATCACACTGTGCATCACACTGTGCATCACACTGTGCATCACACTGTGCATCACACTGTGCATCACACTGTGCATCACACTGCACATCACACTGCATCACACTGCATCACACTGTGCACATCACACTGTGCATCACACTGTGCATCACACTGTGCATCACACTGTGCATCACACTGTGCATCACACTGTGCATCACACTGTGCATCACACTGCATCACACTGTGCATCACACTGTGCATCACACTGCATCACACTGCACATCACACTGTGCATCACACTGTGCATCACACTGTGCATCACACTGTGCATCACACTGTGCATCACACTGTGCATCACACTGTGCATCACACTGTGCATCACACTGTGCATCACACTGTGCATCACACTGTGCATCACACTGTACATCACACTGCATCACACTTACATCACACTGCACATCACACTGCACATCACACTGTACATCACACTGTACATCACACTGTACATCACACTGCACATCACACTGCACATCACACTGTACATCACACTGTACATCACACTGTACATCACACTGTGCATCACACTGTGCATCACACTGTGCATCACACTGTGCATCACACTGTGCATCACACTGTGCATCACACTGTACATCACACTGTACATCACACTGTACATCACACTGTCAGTCAATATTTAAAATATTTTCTTAATTTTGTAATACATTTCTATTTAACACTGAACCTGTCGATAGAAAATACCTTTAGACATATTAAACATAAGATGCACATCCTAGATAGAGGCATAGAACTGAATAACCCTTTGATCCCCATCATGTTCACTGCTTTTCACATCACACTGTACATCACACTGTACATCACACTGTCAGTCAATATTTAAAATATTTTCTTAATTTTGTAATACATTTAAAAATCTATTTAACTATCGCAAAACATGCAAAAACAATGAAAATAAGCACCGTTGTAATTACTCTAAATAAAACAAAGCCGTGCATCTGGTTCGTTTTTCGAACCCGGGTCAATCATGTGAACTTCCTGCACTCTTCCCGCTACACCACACTGCCTATTAACTAGCATGTGGATTTGTTTTAGTACTTATATTTTGGTGTGAAAAAAGAGGGGGCAGTTGATCTTTTTGATTCCAATTGCATATATGTGAAATTACCATTCTAACAATATATTTTGTGAAGGGCACTTGTATTGCGATCAGGCACTATGATTATTGTCAAAAATGATTTCAAAAAAGCTAAAAATCATGAATTTTTGACCAGAATTTGATGCATTGATGTCTTTGGTTGTTTCTCATGGATTTTTCAGGCAAAATGACAAGTAAGTTTTTTATTTTGATTTTTTTTTCTTTCTGTATTTCAACCCATTTTTCTCAAAATTCTTCAACATAACCCCCTCAAAAAGTTACATTTCGAACACTTTCACAAGATGAAGCAAAATGATTTTTGAAAAGTGCAAGTCCAACGACCGGTTGGAGATCAAAGGGTTAAAGCAGTAGATCCAAGCATTGAATATAGATTCTATAATGACTATTGTTGGAAATTTATAAGGCTATTGTTAATGTCAATTCTTGACATGGGTTGTCAAATAGTTGAAAAACCTGAGAGGTTGATGGGAGTGGTCATTGGTCAAGACCAGAGGTCAATAGGTCACTAGTTGACCCAGGTCAATAGTTAAAAGGAGAGGTCAATGGTTTAGAGGAAAGCATAATAGTTAATAGAAGTCATCAAGGGGTGGTAACAATCAATGGTTTATATGAAAGGTCAATAGTTGACATAAAATCTCTCTCTATAATAATATAAGTAACAGAATGAGTAACCCACCTTGTACCATCAATAAACTGCACAACCAATTTGGAACCATTCAAAGCCTTAATCTGCCCTGGTAAATAGGTCAGGTTAATGGGGCTGGTCATGGCTAAGACATGATCTCCTAGTGCCATCCTATGTCGGTGGGAAAATGCTCCAAAGATGTGCCTTGAATACTGATTGACCATCTGACCATCAGCCCACTCGATAACATACATGTTTCCTCTCTCTGGTCGGTCACGAGCTGTACCTATAAAATCAATAGACCAAATAATGAAGGTTATCTCCCTCAACCAATGCAATAGTTCAGTGTACATCTATGAAGGTTATCTCCCTCAACCAATGCAATAGTTCAGTGTACATCTATGAAGGTTATCTCCCTCAACCAATGCAATAGTTCAGTGCACATCTATGAAGGTTATCTCCCTCAACCAATGCAATAGTTTAGTGTACATTTATGAAGGTTATCTCCCTCAACCAATGCAATAGTCCAGTGTACATCTATGAAGGTTATCTCCCTCAACCAATGCAATAGTTCAGTGTACATCTATGAAGGTTATCTCCCTCAACCAATGCAATAGTCAGTGTACATCTATGAAGGTTATCTCCATCAACCAATGCAATAGTCAGTGTACATCTATGAAGGTTATCTCCCTCAACCAATGCAATAGTTCAGTGTGCATCTATGAAGGTTATCTCCCTCAACCAATGCAATAGTTCTGTGTACATCTATGAAGGTTATCTCCCTCAACCAATGCAATAGTTCTGTGTACATCTGTGAAGGTTATCTCCCTCAACCAATGCAATAGTTCAGTGCATATCTCTGCAAAATACAATTTTGTCTTCTTAATGACAAATGTTGTTGTATTTCATTAATTGACCTCTGTAGTTAGTTGATTGACAGCTTTTTCAACCAATTTCTGCACACATTTGCCTACTGGGGCGGAGAGGGGGGGGGGGGTGGGGAATCCTATGCAGTACTGGTACAGTACAGCTAGCTAGTGGTGCCCGCTCATGCAGTCAATGCAATATACTGTACAAAACAAATTTCTGCACACATTTGCCTACTGGGGGAGGGTGGGAATCCTATGCAGTACTGGCACAGTACAGCTAGCTAGTGGTGCTCGCTCATGCAGTCAATGCAATATACTGTACAAAACAAATTTCTGCACACACAGATTGAGTGATTGAATGACGACAAATGGCGACACAAATTGTGCCTACGAGCTTTGTAAATCTGATTCCCGTTACTCAGAACAGTTAGCAAACAGAATTTTGTTTATTCCTTTTGCTATAAGCTCTAAAGATCCAGAGAAGTGCCATAATTGGATCAAAGCTTGTGACTGGCCAAACGAACATCTAAGTGTCAATGCATGGTGTATGCATGATTGGGGATTTGAGGTTTGTTTGCCCCACCTAGTTACTGCATTGCTAAGGTGGGTGTGGCCTATTTCCGCCTACTCAGAGAGGTTAACTATCCTGTTACACAAATTGTACTTACTTGTAAATCAAGTTTTGGAAGTAAAATAAATCATGTGGAATTGACCCTCTACCCCAATATTCTTAGAGAAGTAGGGATCATGGTCCCATGGACCTGAAATCTCTGGGACACCATGATTATTAATCCTCTCAGTATTTTCACCAAAAAAATACAGCCAACTAAGTCAACATATGCAGCCAACTAAGTCAACATATGCAGCCAACTAAGTCAACATATGCAGCCAACTAAGTCAACATATGCAGCCAACTAAGTCAACATATGCAGCCAACTAAGTCAACATATGCAGCCAACAAAGTCAACATATGCAGCCAACAAAGTCAACATATGCAGCCAACTAAGTCAACATATGCAGCCAACAAAGTCAACATATGCAGCCAACTTAGTCAACATATGCAGCCAACTAAGACAACATATGTAGCCAACTAAGTCAACATATACAGCCAACTTAAGACAACATATGCAGCCAACTAAGTCAACATATGCAGTCAACTAAGTCAAGATATGCAGCCAACAAAGTCAACATATGCAGCCAACTTAGTCAACATATGCAGCCAACTTAGTCAATATATGCAGCCAACAAAGTCAACATATGCAGCCAACTTAGTCAACTTATGCAGCCAACTAAGACAATATATGCAGCCAACTAAGTCAACATATGCAGCCAACTAAGTCAACATATGCAGCCAACTAAGTCAACATATGCAGCCAACAAAGTCAACATATGCAGCCAACTTAGTCAACATATGCAGCCAACTTAGTCAACATATGCAGCCAACAAAGTCAACATATATGCAGCAATAAAGCCAACATAACAACTTAGTCAACTTATGCAGCCAACTAAGACAATATATGCAGCCAACTAAGTCAACATATGCAGCCAATAAGCCAACTAAGTCAACATATGCAGCCAACTAAGTCAACAAGCCTAAGTCAACATATGCAGCCAACTAAGTCAACATATGCAGTCAACTAAGTCAACATATGCAGTCAACATATGCAGTCAACATATGCAGCCAACTAAGTCAACAAATGCAGCCAACTAAGTCAACATATGCAGCCAACTAAGTCAACATATGCAGTCAACATATGCAGCCAACTAAGTCAACATATGCAGCCAACTAAGTCAATGAATGTAATGAAGTGACTTACATCATTCTGCCATGGCCATATCAAATTAAAGCTTTCATGCACCCAAAAAAATAAACACCAATTTATATTCTTTTGCTTTAAAAATCAAAACAGGCATATTTAGACTGCAAATATAAAACTGATTCTTCATCTTTCATGTTTAGTAATTAAAATATCTTGTTCCCCTGAAGCCTCTCTGTTTCTTTTAATAACCCTTGCGGTATTCTCTTGTCTTTTTCTCTACTTTTTTTTGATAACCCTTCCAGTACTCTCTTGCCTTTTGCTCTGTCTAGGATGTGATGATATCATCAATCATTTCTTTAATTCTTGGAAAATTTACCTTAGAAAAATAAATAGAAAGGTTCAGTATGTAAGCACCTCAAATGACACAGCATTATTATGCCTTTGACAAATGTAAAAACAAATGGTTTCATGAAATTAAAAGAATACCCGCTTAAAAAGTGGCAGAGCATCATTATTATGATTATAGCATTCCACACACCAAAAAGAAGAAGTGCAATGGCTCAATGCTAAGGAGTCATGCACGTTTGCGAAAGGTTCCAAGTTTGAAATTCGTCAGGAGAACTGCATTGTGTCCTTGATCAAGACACTTTACTCTACTTGCTCCAGTCCATTCAGCTGTAAATGAGTACCAGCACTGCTGGGGAATTGACTTGTGATGGACTGGCATCCTGTCCAGGGGGAGTCATGTGCTCTCATCCCTTACATACACAAGGAACCTGGGCATAAGCACCTGCCTGATGGCCTTCATGGCTCGAGTATAGGTTTGAACTTTGAAGACATATCAAAATACTTAGTGTCAACAATCTTTATTATTTTAAAAAGTGTGAGACAATATGATTTAAATTTTCATATTAAAAGCAATAAAAACACTTCTGAAGTCTTACTATAAATGACATTCAAAACATCCCGATATGCTACTTATCATTGCATTTCCATCTTGTCTGAATTGATGTCTATTTCATATTCTAACAATGTTCTTGCGATCATTTTTATTCAAAATTGAGCATAAATGTTCATTTTTGAGAAAATGTTAATACTTTGTATGCAAAATTACTTTCCAAATTGGTATAGTGCTCCCTTTATTCATATGATCACAAAAAGTTTTGATTGGTTCAAAAACTGA
The DNA here is from genome assembly GCA_020152595.1 of Chiridota heheva. NCBI lineage: Eukaryota > Metazoa > Echinodermata > Holothuroidea > Apodida > Chiridotidae > Chiridota > Chiridota heheva. Next base: position 579,291 of record JAIGNY010002064.1, read on the forward strand.
ACCTACCTAGGTAGTAAACTCCATTGTGGTCATTTCTGACAACCACTGCATGCCCCATCCATCTGTCCTCTTGAGCCAAAATCTTTTCCTTCACCTCTTCCATAAGATCCTTACTGATGAAATACATCTCCTCCCTTGGTATATCTGCTACAGTGCCATCATAGAATTTGACATGGTACCACAGGGGACTGCTGATCTGACCGACGATGCCAGGACCATAGCGAAATGGGTGCTCTGGATGAAGGGCCACTACAGCATCTCCAGTCTGTAAAGAAGAGAGCAATTTAGGGTTTAGATTGATTGACCTCGTTCTCAAACAAGGACCTGTGGTAGTAACACAAAAATATAAAAAGTACTGACTTATACAATGATCTGTAATCATTAATCTTGAATAGCCTTTCAAACATGGTAAAAAAAATCCCATGTGCCATCTCCACTTTTTGAAATACTTACTTGGTACATTATTGATTTATGTTCCCTCCCTCATGTTTACTTCCATAAGTATTGTACAGTTTCACAAACAAATTAAATAAGCAAAATAGAAAAGTGATATCTTTATTTGTGCTCTTTTTTTTAGGACTCTATAAAGCAATTCTTCTCACAACTATATTTTCTATCATCCTCTACTGTAGAGGATGTCATATCATCCTCTACTGCTGAGGATGTCCTATCATCCTCTACTACTGAGGATGTCCTATCATCCTCTACTACTGAGGATGTCCTATCATCCTCTACTACTGAGGATGTCCTATCATCCTCTACTACCTATCATCCTCTACTACTGAGGATGTCCTGAGGATGTCCTATCATCCTCTACTACTGAGGATGTCCTATCATCCTCTACTACTGAGGATGTCCTGTCCTCTACTACTGAGGATGAGGATGTCCTATCATCCTCTACTACTGAGGATGTCCTATCATCCTCTACTACTGAGGATGTCCTATCATCCTCTACTACTGAGGATGTCCTATCATCCTCTACTACTGAGGATGTCCTATCATCCTCTACTACTGAGGATGTCCTATCATCCTCTACTACTGAGGATGTCCTATCATCCTCTACTACTGAGGATCCTCTACTACTGAGGATGTCTCTACTACTGAGGATGTCCTATCATCCTCTACTACTGAGGATGTCCTACTCATCATCCTCTACTACTGAGGATGTCCTACTACATCATCTGAGGATGTCCTCATCCTCTACTACTGAGGATGTCCTCATCATCCTCTACTACTGAGGATGTCCTATCATCCTCTACTACTGAGGATGTCCTATCATCCTCTACTACTGAGGATGTCCTATCATCCTCTACTACTGAGGATGTCCTATCATCCTCTACTACTGAGGATGTCCTATCATCCTCTACTACTGAGGATGTCCTATCATCCTCTACTACTGAGGATGTCCTATCATCCTCTACTACTGAGGATGTCCTATCATCCTCTACTACTGAGGATGTCCTATCATCCTCTACTACTGAGGATGTCCTCATCCTCCTACTACTGAGGATGTCCTATCATCCTCTACTACTGAGGATGTCCTATCATCCTCTACTACTGAGGATGTCCTATCATCCTCTACTACTGAGGATGGATGTCTACTACTGAGGATGTCATCATCCTCTACTACTGAGGATGTCTATCATCCTCTACTACTGAGAGGATGTCCTATCATCCTCTACTACTGAGGATGTCCTATCATCCTCTACTACTGAGGATGTCCTATCATCCTCTACTACTGAGGATGTCCTATCATCCTCTACTACTGAGGATGTCCTATCATCCTCTACTACTGAGGATGTCCTATCATCCTCTACTGCTGAGAATGTCCTATCATCCTCTACTACTGAGGATGTCCTATCATCCTCCACTGCTAAGAATGTCCTATCACCCTCTACTACTGAGGATGTCCTATCGTACTCTACTACTGAGGATGT
>JAIGNY010002059.1:5000-12500 GCA_020152595.1 Chiridota heheva
TTAAACAACAGATAATCGATGTTATTAAAGAGATCAACAAATTATGCCAAAATAATATTCCTTTTAAGCTGAAACTCATAAAAATATACTGGCATTCCAACTTTGGAAATAAATACTAACTTTGGATACACCAACATTATTACAGAGTTAGCAAACAACCATGCTAAAACCATCAAGGTGACTTTTATATACTTCTTAAAACTTTTACTCAGAAACTGCATAGTAACTTAAATTGCCCGTAAGGAAGAATGGCAAGTGTGAAATTATGCCAACTTGTTTACTCCTATATAAAAACTCTCTGGAAGACTCTTGGTTTAATACTAGCATTGCAACAGAGGATTGGCAAGTTTAAATTTGAAAATAACATCAAAATACATAAAGTAAATAGTTAAAAATTCTTTATATGCACAAGAAAAATATCAAATCAACAAAGTCCCTGAGATCTACTATGAAAGACAGAAAAATAATGGAATAAGCACTCGAACAACACACTCTTTCACCGAGAATGAAAAGGCAGAGATTCTTAAATTTTACTCAAAAGTTGGCGTCCAGGTGACAATGGGAAGATTGCAATTTTTTCAATTAGATCAAGATGAATTTAGAAATTTTGTAAAGAAAAGGCAGGTATACCCTCCATAACAAGCGATCCATGAATTTTATAGGGCATTACTGAAAGCTTGCATTCAAACTTGTCCTATTTAATAACTTATAAACATAACTTGAAATAAATTTTTAGGTATTATGGACAAAGAACATAAAACAAATTCTTTCCTCTAATACTGAAAAGCACATGAAATACTTAGTAAAACAAGATCTTGCAATCAGAATATCTACGCTACAGCTGACTAAGCTATGAGGACTTTAAAGAAATGTAAATATTGCTGATATTTACACAGAAAGTCTTATTAAATAAGTTACTTCATTTCAAAGATATCAATAGTATGCTGAAAAGTGACTAATCAAGCTTTTAAACACACTGCTGAAATCTTTTAAAGGTAATAACTAATATAGAGAAATATATGTCAACATGATTTTGACACCAATTTATTCCTTTGAAAGGTCCTTTACCATATATATATGAAAGTGATATTTAAAACTCTTAATATAAACCAACATAAAATACCCGCTAAAATAAAAGAAGCAAAAAATACCTAGCACACAAGGGAGACAATCATAACTACATGTTCAATCCTTTTCAAGATAGGTACGAAGAGTTCGTACTGCAGGGAAGTTACTATTTTTCCCTTAACGTCCGTGAGTTGAAAAAAGAACTTCTGCACAAATTCCAACGTGGTGTGACATTGCTTAGAGTAGTGGAGGTCAAACACGTAAAAAGCCTTAAAAAAGACATCAACGGCTTTAAGTAGTGAGGGCTGTTCTAAGGCAGGATCGTCAACAACCAAAAATACTTGACTTGGAGAGAAACGCGATCCTAGTATAAGAAGAAAGGGTTGAACGCTTCTCTCCATCAAATTGAACCCTTTCCAGATGTGTGGGATGTTGGTTCCAATCTGTAAATATAAGGAAAAATTAGTTACAATTTGAATTCAGAGTAAAATGCTAAAAGTGTAGAAATCTATGCTGACCAATACGTAAGTAACAATACGTAAAACTTCTTGAATACACAATAAAAACAATGCAAGTAACGAACATTTTTGCCAAGATTTGAAAAACATTGTGCAGCCTTGGATTATGAATATTCATACACTTGCCAGGTGGCAGAACATTCTGAAAAAAATCTGATCCTCTTGAAGCATCAATTAAATTAAGAAAGCCTAATTTTATTGTACAATCATTTGTATCTGTGAAACCAGAATGCTTGATGAAGACTGATCTATGCTCCTTTTAATCACAGAGGTGCAAGAGAATATGCTGTAGCTGTCCAATATTCCTTGATATTTAGAAAAGGTGAATCCCTCTGAGTTTTTGTATATGCCAAAAACATAAAATGAAAATAATTGCAAATTAAATGTGTGTTTTTCCTATTCATATTTGTGACATGGTGACAAGACTAAGTGACATCCATATGTTATCGAGTAAATCCTGTTTGGACAGACAGTCCAATTTGCATTGAATCATACAATACTAGCCACCGGATATCTGAAAACTTTGAATGCCTTTTTTGTAAAAAAGAAAATCATGTCCTTCGTTGAATTAGGGAGAATTTTTCGGTCTTCATGTTTTTAATTAAAAATATGTAATGTAAGTTTCATCAAAATACCTTGGTCGTGCAGTAAGTGTATTGCGATCCATAGTTATGTTATTTTCTTTAAAAATTTGTCTCAAAAAGACTAAAATCATGACATTTTGCACAACTTTTACCCCCCCAAAAAAGGATATTGATGGATAGGGGCAGACAAAATTCGACCGGAATTGGATACTAGAAGTTAGGCCTGGTACAGGTATTAGAACACAATTTGTGAAAGTAGTATTTGTATTACCTGACGCTGATCACAAATTTGAGAAGAAAAAATCAAGAAATTGTTTTACCATACCATTTGGTTCACAGTTTACAAGATAAAGTGCCCATATTTTAGATTTATTTGACTTCGATTTTGAATGTACATTTCCCTTTTCTAAGACTGTGCTGACATGTGAAGTCAATGCTGACATCATGCTGACCTTAATATGTTACTGACAAAACTGGGAGATTACCTTGCTGATATTTCTTTTCTTTTATCTTTGTTACTGTTAATTTTCTGGTACCCGGAAAGGGTCCAGTTCACGGTTTCATTGTTTTTTTGCTATCTGACTCGGACCTTATTCCAGGAACATTGCCATTTATGTAGACTGCTGACCTTCACACAGTGCATAAACAATCATTCCCATGGTGAGGTAAAAATAATTTTGTGAAAACATCACACTGGATACAAAACCTCAACCTGTAAAATATATATGTATCTTACCTGGTAAGGTTTTCTTGGCAACTGGCTGCTTCTGAGACTTAACGGCCCTGACTCTTCCCTGTTCTCTTCCGTACATTTCTCAACCGCTGTTCGAGATAACCAGAAGAAAAATGGCTTCCTCTGCCTCTGGAAAACCATGCTTCCTGTTAAAATAAGAACATTCTCAAAAATGTAAGCCAGATAATTTTAGTTTTGATTTTACAAGAATGACAAAGTCTACATGGTAAGCTACATTGAAGGATTAAAATGTGAAAAGCACACTACAGTTCAACACCTACCTGTAATGCAGTGTTCACATTGAGGTGCGGGATTTCGCACATAGTATCAAATTCCTGCAAAAAAAAAAAAAATTACGAAGGAAATTCCTGCAAGAAAACAATTTCAAGAAAATGCCAAAAAATACCCCCGCCCCTCCCTCCCCAAGGTCAAATGTGCAATTTTCCAGCCTTTTGGTGCTATCCTTAGGTCTCTTATTGTATTATGTTATTTCTCTAAAAAGACATGGCCCCTTCCCCCCCCCTTCCTTCCCCCTCCCCCATGAAGTTAGATTCATGCAACTTCTGTGAGTAAATTCCCACAAAAGCAATAAATCAGTACACAAACAATCATTTCTTCATTAACAAAAACTTGATTGCATTTTTTTAAACTTTTATTCTGTAGAAAAACTATTTCATAAATTATTGAAAAATTATTATTACAGATTTCAATTGAAGACAAAATATTATACAAGGTTTTCTCCAAATCTATACCACTTTTTTTTTTATCTATAAAATCATCCTTCCCAGACATTATTAGTGAGAGTATTTGGATTTAATTAAGGTGACACCGTAAATTGTTTGCATATTTCTATTTCTAAATTCTACTGTAAAAAAATAATAACACCAAAAGAAAAAGAAATGTATAATTTAAGCCTTGACATCTATCATACAGTAGATGCCATTAGTAATGTGTACTGTTTTGAAATGCTTTGCAAAATTGTCCTATTCTTTTTCTGCACAGTGTAATTCTGTTAAATGTCCACTGTTTTTAAAATGCTATACACAATTCCCATTCCCTTTGCTGCACACACAGTACAATTATATACAAAGAACAAATGAAGTAAACAGGATATAAACTACCAAGACTTCCACGATACCTAGCAACATACATAACAACAAGGCAAGGAAACAATGACACTGTAGTGGGTTGCATGATTTGCATATTCAATGAGGTACGATGTTAGCCTATGACCAATTTGATTTGCATATTTTCTGCATTTGTTTTTATCTCAGACATGCCTAAATTATTACTAAAGATGTACAAAAAGTGGTTAAAACGAGAAGCCTAGGCCTATTTCATGAATAGCTTTAGATTTTGTTTACATTGGATCAGTCGTAATTAATTCATTTTGAACCTAACTAGGCCGAATATCAATATAACTATGATTCGAAATTTGAACCAAATTCCTAACGTTATTCCTAAATCCAGGATAGCTTAAACTTGGTCAAATTGACCCAAATCAAAAGCATAATACGAAAAAAATGGCGCAGCAATGCTAATTAAACTACGCGAAACTATCAAATGTGCCTGCATTCGTCAGTATACTTCCAGAGAAGTTTTTCAAAGGCAGTCACACTCAAGGAGTCTTAACGTATCTTAACGTACTATACCGCACTGGCGCTACCTTGCAAAATAACATTAGACTAGCAGTGTGTATAAGTAACGACGAAACTGCTCAAAAATTCAACGAACAAAATCCACTCACCGGAAAACGTTTCTTTTAACGCATTTAAGTTACATTCCTCAAGTTTTCTTGCAGCAAAATCCACCATATCTGCAATAAATATTTGTTACTTTAGGTTGAAATTCACGCGAGTTTCCATCAAGTCTCCAAGATGGCAATGGTCAGTGGTACTGGTTTTGTGGTATTACGTAAGTGCCTGTAATTAAGCCAATGAAAACACGTATATTTTCTGACCACGTACTGTAGATATATACCATCTCCCTGGTATGACCACAGGACGTGAGATATTTGACTACACTGTGGTCAGATCGCAGGAAATTTGAGCGGACCAAGCACAATGGTCAGATATCTGACCAACCTTTTTTTAGAGTGTGGACATTTATTGCTTTTGTTTTTTCAACACAGCTTGGGTCCATAGTTTACTCATTTGTATTTCTTTTAATTAACCGTGATGTTTTAATTATAGAGCTAACAAAACGAGTAATAAAACATCATGAAGTAAAATTGTTAGTAATTTTGAAGTTAGAAACAAATCATTGCAAAAACGATGCAATTTCTTGTCAACACCGATGAAAACACCTTATAATTTCTCTAAAAATAAACTTTAAGTTCACAACCATAAAGCTGAATGGGTTTTATAAACATGAATTTTAATCTCAATCTATATGATAGAGTGGCCATTCCATGTCAATTCAACAGGCAATGCAAACCATTACAGTAAATCAGATTTACTTGAAACACCCACAAAATCTAAGTTCCATTGATCAATCAACAACCAATTGGAATTTATAACAAACACAAATTCCCTGATGATTTATTTTGCTTACCCCACATCATTAGAAAATTGGCACAGGTAATTTTTTTTTTTTTAATGACTGAAAATGAGGTATTTTTGTGTAAAAAATTAGCCCTTAAAAGTTTAAACAATGAAAGAGCCTATTATGCAAAAATGACATTTTCGTATTGTAGGTATTATTATAGCATAAATGACTAAGGATGCACCCGATTAAAGGCCGTGACACACCAAACGCGACGCGACGCGATTTTGCTAGAGCGACGCGATGCCAAAAAACGCGTACACACACTATGCATTAGTACATACATGTCGAAGGCGACGCCTTTTTTTTTAGCCGCGCGATAAAAATAAAATCGTTCACGTAGCGAATTCATTCGCGACGAGAACAAAATCGCCTTGGATCAACCAATCACAGACCGCGAAAATACTACTGGATTAACAAAATTTGACAGCGACACAAGAAATAATGGACGAAGAACAACTAAATCATCTGCATTTTCAATCATTCAGAGCTGTTTCATAGAAAGTATCAACATTATAAGGATATATGTTACGCAAAGAGTGAAATAGTTCCAGAAATGAGTCATTAGGGTAAGGGTAAAGGTTAATTTGTATCTTCTTTGCAAGCTAAATATCAACTAAACTCGAGTGTGATACATTTTGCCTTAACCAGCCGTACCAATATGGAGTAAACGTAGGCCTATGTAGGCGTCTTAGGTCTGCTTGAATTATTAGAATTTAAAGATTGAAGAAATGGCTTTTATTAATCTTTTTACTGTCGGCTATTAAATCGTTTTAACATGAAACACTTATAATTTTCCGATCTTACGTCACCAAAAATTCAAGGGAAAGCTGGGTAGGCCTAGTTATTATACACATCCCTCAGCCCAATACGAGTTGACATTGTGATTGCCGTACAAGAACGGACGGCCAGCCATCACCAACAGCAGCCATACTAACACTGCTGGCATCAGTCCTACGGTACTACCGGGAATATTAAGATAGGCCTAACTTAAAGAAGCTTCTACGTTTGCCATGGGCACGGATACTTATTCGGTTCGTCATCTGTGTCTGCTGTTGGCGCGGTAAGGCTGTGTCTGCTGTCGGTTAGGCTGGTCATCTGTGCCGGTTGTCGGTTAGGTTGCAGCTGAAGTCAGTTAGGCTAGCTGGGCTACATTGAACTCCAAGTTGTCGCGCATTGAGTGTGATATTTATCTCACTGGAAAAACTATAGCCTACCACCATTAACGGAAGTTACAAATATTTGCAGTCAAAATCATTCCATAGTTTCCATTGGATCATGTTGTCTGTTGACTAACGTTAAAACTGTGCAAAACTTAGGTGTGCAAACTTGATATAGGCCTAAGCTATGCCTGTCAGGATAAGGTTTACATTGGCCTAAGCTCAGACGCTAACGTTAGGCCATTTACTTCTGCCTCCGTTTCAAGTTTTGGGGTCATAACGTTAGGCTATAAGTATCATCATTAAGTTTGTTGTTATTGGTAATTTGGTACTCCTAACACACACATATACTACTAGTTTGGTCTTTATAAATGATACTGACCAACACATCATTTTTAGAGCAGTGCATGTTAATGTCCTTGATTTGTATTTTTTGGGGGGAGTTGTAGAAGTGGGGTTAGCAGTATAAAGGGTTGGGAAGGGGCCTTGCAGTGTTGCACCAACGTGCATGCAAAACTATGATTACATTTTGAGCTTGGAATTTAGACAAAGGCTATAGATGGTTGGTACAGTATGATTGATGTTTGTGGGTGGGATGGAGGTTGATATTGCAAAAAGGTGAGTAATGTAAGCCACTCCTGACTGGAACTTGAAGTATCATCTGGAATTCAAGGCTTAAATATGACTGTACATTTTGAAGTATATGTTAGCCTATTTGAATTAGAACCAGAACTATTTAAATTACTAAATAGGCTATCAGTCCCAGCTAGGTTCCGTAGTTCAAATTAAGATGTACATTGTACTATACATGGTTGATTGGTATTGCAGGGCTATCTGGGTGTGATAATTGGCGCTACAGAATGCTAGGTTTAAATGTGCATGTGAAAGATCTG
>JAIGNY010002059.1:15000-18400 GCA_020152595.1 Chiridota heheva
TAACACAGGACACACTACCTCCTAGAGATAAACTGCAGAATCAACATCCATCAACAATCCAGGCATATTTCAATGGCAGCTGTACCACAATATTGCCCATTTTGTACCACTAGTTCTTTAGAAGTAGCAATCCAGTCAGTAAAAAAGTTTTTTTTTTAAATACAAAAGAAAAAAATTGCATGAAAAGAAAAGACAAAACCAGTCTGATTGAATGTTCTTTCTCACTTCAGAACTTCATCCACTTAGTCTAGCTACCGCAAGAAAGGATGTTGCGCAGAACTCACATATCATTAAGAAAATTATTTTGACTTTATCTTTTGAGGTAAGGTATTCTTAAAGGATAGAATAATGAAAGAGGATAGAGTAATGACATTACAGAAATAGTTATGGAGATTTGATTCAGGGAAGGATGGACAGATTATTATTAAGAGATATGGTATAAAAGGATATCAGATGGCAGTTTTATTAGGAATTTTAATTAATTGCTGAAAGAAATATATTTAGCAGCTGCTTCAAACTGATGTATGTATTCAATTAAAAAAATCATGTTTAACATGTGTTGAGCAAAGAATTGTATTTTTAAAATGCACTGATCAACCAGTATATACAGAAGCTGGTTTGCATGTATTTAAATGAAACAGGACTCGAAACATTATATTTTATCCTTGTGCATCCTGTTTTGGTGCATTGTGTAAAATTAATGTAATATTTATAAAAGAAAAATACATAGTTATATTTGAGAATTCCTTTTCACTCTTAGTTTAAACTGTATTTCATACTAAAATGTTGAAACTATTTTAGGACCACTTACCACTAGACCAGCATATATAGCTAACATTGTTTTGAAGGTCTCGGTCAAGAAGTAGAGGTGTCGTTTTTGACAAGGTAAATTTGAAATAAGTCATTGAAAAAGTATGTAAGTATTTATAAGAATTAGTTATGACTAATTTCAACATTTGTATCAAAAGTTTTCAGTCAACTGCACGAAAAGTGTGTTTTGAGTATCTTTATATTCAAGATGCTTTCACGTTTTGGCAGCCAGTTCCTTAGGTATCTTTTGTAAATGTATCAATATGTTGAACCCAGCAGCAATCTGTAGTAGCCCATAAAAGATGACAAATAATTCATATTTGAAAAAGTGCATTGTAAAAGAAATCAAAGATTTCATCCAAGTAAAGAGATAAAAAGGTTTAAAACTTTCCATGCTGCTGTAAAACTTGTAGAATGTATAATAGATACAGCAGACTACTGCCATTGAAATGCATCAGTTGCTCAAATTTCAGAATTTACTCATGTGTTACACAGCGTACGCTACAAATCACCTTTTTTTAAAAGAAGGTGAGGTATACCTTAACCCCTCCCATTTTTTCAAAGAAAAATGATTTTGTTGCTCGTTAAAATACACTGCAAATTTCCTGCAGAAAGTAAAATCCATAGAGATTCAGTGTGCTTTATCCCAGTGACCTCCAGCAAGTATAGCCTATAGTTTAGTTTCCACATTTCAGAGCAAAAAAATATTTTGTTCTTTTATCTTAATCTGACAATAGACCAATTGACGGCTGTTGGAAAGTTTCCAGTTTCTGAAATCGGCAACTCACAACATGCACTGAATCATTGGCACTTTTTTTTGTGATTGCACGGTTGTATGTGCATATTTCAAACACCAAAACATGCAAAACAGCAAAACGAATATGTTATCCAAATATGACTTGTGCACTGTTGTGAGCAACTCAAATGTGTTAGAAGCGCCCCAAAAAATATCCCAAAAAGAGAAAGGTACTGCCATAATAAGGGATATTGGAGAGGCGCAGTTGAAATCTCGGCTCCCATTAAAAAAATCCTACATGTGCGTCACTAAGGTTTGAATACTTAAGGAGGGAGGGGGGGGGGGGGTACTGAAATTTGAACCTGACAAAAATCTATAGCTGTCCGGACAGGTCTTTGGAGCAGTGATTCCAGAAGCGGGGACGGAGATTTTGCCTGGAGAGAATTTTACCTGCCTGGTTGCATGCTTCCTTTATGTTTTGAAGGTGAAATTGGGAACTTATTGAAATAGAAATGTTGGGAAAATTTTGCAGCATTTCTTGAAAATTGCATATTTCACTTCATTATTTTATGACTTTGGAGCCCTGTATGCTTTTGCTTAAAAGAGTTTGTAAATACGATATCACAAAAACTATGAACTGGGTTCACATCATGTGTGGTACACAGATAACTCATGATCTGTAGACGTGCCCTATTGTGTTTGGTGGTGATATGCATATTAATGAGTAGGCGGGGCTTAATATAAAATCTTGAAATGCTCTTATTTTGACAATCACGTGTCTGTTGTGTTTCATATTTGTTATAACAATGATGTTAGATAGTGTGTATGTGTTCATTGTATACAAACGTTGACTTTCATTAATATAAACAAGGCTCAATATAATTTTGTAAACAAAAAGCTTATCAACGTTATACCTCAAAAACTATGCACTGGATGTACGTTATGTGTGATACCATAGTGATACCCAGATAGCTCATGATCTGCAGATGTGCTCTAATGTTCTGGTGGTGATTTCATGCATATTAAAGTGGGCGGGCTTAAGTAACATTTTTGAAATTGTGATAAATAAGGAAGGATATGTCCGCTTTGCGTCTTATCGAGCATGATAATATTGTTGGTTATGCTTAGGTTTTCAACAGATGTCACTAATATGCATAGTAGGCGTGGCCCAATGTGTACATATAAGTGTTAAAGGACGTAAACTTCATACTGTATCTCATGCACGGTATATCGGATGTATGCATATGTCGTACACATGGTCTGTACATATGTTTAGAATTCTTATGTTATGATAGTGATGTCATGAATATTAATGAGTAGACGGGGCTTACTGGCAAATTATTGAAATGAAATAAATGAGCAGCTGTTTTTGCATCATACTTGCTATCATAATGTTGTTATTTATTGTGCAAATGCTAATGTTGTCAACATTTCTATTGATCTGCATGGTGGGTGTGGCTTATGAATAAATATCCTGGACCATATATTTCATGATATGCACTGACATGCATGATGTCCAGTTAATACAAATTTTGCAAATCAATCAGCCTTTAAAAAAAAAAAGCATCAGAACCACAAAACCTTTTGGTTCTGGTTCCTGAAATCCTTGTTGTGATTGCTGATACAAATAACTTTAACCCACTCCTGTTACTAAATTGAAACTTCAAAAACATGTTGTGGATCAAAAGCTTTGGTTTTATATTTTATTTATGTGGCACACTTAAATGAATTTTGAGAAACATTGAGCTCTCATCAGCTATTGTTAGGTGAAAATGTATGGTATTTTGACGATATAATGCCCTGTTATTCTCAGGATTATATAATAGGCAATCAACATGTAATTGATGTACTTCT
>JAIGNY010002060.1:0-18923 GCA_020152595.1 Chiridota heheva
CTGTAAGGCTTTAATATCCTGAAGTCTTTCAGCCTCTGGAACAGTTCATTGTCAATGGGAGGCCTTCTTTGCAGTAATCCTCTTATCGCTTCTAGTCTACTTATACTGTATGTAACAGCCATGGTGTGTGGTGCAGGAGTATAAGCTGTATGTAAACTGCTGCTTACTAACAGGCCTAAGTTTTCACCAACTTTGCAAGGAAGGAGTCCAAAATTTAACACAAAAATACTCCAAAAATCATCATAATAGATAAATCTGTGCACTTAAAAGTAGTTCTTAGATGAAATATAATCACATGACAGCTCCTCATATAACAATTTCCAATAGAAATGCCAAAAAACAAGGTGATATCCAGGAGCTAAATATACTGCAGCCTCACAAAACTGGCGCATATATATATATATCCCTCAATACACCTTCTGACATAGTGTTGGCATGTTCAGTGATACCCTTTATACACTTTTTGACATACTGGTGGCGTCTACAGTGGGTTATTACACTTTAAATACATAAAGGTGAAGGACATGTTTTGAACCTTAGGCTACCAAACTAAGGTCCATGGTCAATGGGGCGAAGTTTGTTCCAAATTTGCTATCTTACCATATTAGGTACCCTTCTTGCTTTTGGCTAAATGTTATACGTAGTTCTTTGAAGTATTTTAGTGCTCAAAAAGACAAAATAAGAAGACCCTTTATGCATGTTTTGGCGAAAAAGTTTTCCACAGTCAGACCTTCGAAGTTTCTGTCACTCGTAATTGTTTATGTTGACGTCATATTAACTGCCACTTCTATGTTCAGCTGATTGACTAACAACTCATGCACATTTAAATAGATTCTACAAGTAAATAATTTGTATTGAACTTTGGCCTCATGAATAATCAACAAAATTTAGTTCTGCTCTTAAAGTAATTGCCGAATAGTTGTTCACATAAGACTCACAGAAAATAGATAAATTCTACCATTTCCAAATAAGTTTCATACAGATTATTTTGTGGATAAACAATGAATTTGTTGTAAACCTAGTGATAAAAGATTTTTGATATTTTAGTGAAGAATATTATCCGGGAACCTATGTAAAGTTCAGACGTAAATACAATTTTTTGTTGTTTTGATCTCCAATAGCGTACATAGGAAGAAAAACAAAAAAAACTATTACCTTCGTAAGGCCGCAGATTAGAAGTGAAAGAAATTACGGTCAAACGATAGTAAATGATTACATAACTATGTCAATCCGTACTGAGGCCCTGTGAGGGATGTGTATAAAAAAATACATGTAATATAGGTCTAACTACAAATAGGCCTAGGCTCTAGCCTATTTGCAGGCTGTTGCCAGTGTACCCTGAACCGCGAAAGATTATTCTATGCTAAAAAAAAGAGGTTTATAATTATATTCAGCCAGTCAAAGCTTGTAATCATTGAAAACTAACTCTAGAATAATCTCTATGCCTAACAAATAACAATTCAAAATTTAATTCTGTAAACAATCAAATAATTTAGTTGACACAAGCGTCCAAGTTTAAACTTTAATTAAAAATCGCTGCTGTCGAGGGTAGTGTTGGTGCTACAATTTTATCAAAACTTCTCGAATTCAAATCAAGGATCTGTTATTTGGGAAATAACAGATCCCTGGTTCGATGAAGCAGATAAGGAGTATGAAAATGCGTAAATGGACGTCCTCCAAAGAGGGCCGCAACACAGAGTGCCGCAACACAGAGGGCCGCAACACAGAGGGCCGCAACACAGAGGGCCGCAACACAGAAAGGCGCAATACAGAGGGTCGCAACACAGAAAGGCGCAATACAGAGGGCCGCAATACAGAGGGCCGCAACACAGAGAACCGCAACACAGAGGGCCGCAACACAGAGTGCCGCAACACAGAGGGCCGCAACACAGAGTGCCGCAACACAGAGTGCCGCAACACAGAGTGCCGCAACACAGAGTGCCGCAATACAGAGGGCCGCAACACAGAGGGCCGCAACACAGAGGGCCGCAACACAGAAAGGCGCAATACAGAGGGTCGCAACACAGAAAGGCGCAATACAGAGGGCCGCAATACAGAGGGCCGCAACACAGAGAACCGCAACACAGAGGGCCGCAACACACGCACAACAGCTCAAACATTTAGAACCACCGTAGTCCACTGAAATTAAAATGTTAAAAAGAATTTTCATTGACTGTTAATTACATTTTTCAAGAAGCATTTGTCAGGCTATGGGGCAAATTTTCCCTTGTTCCCGCTAGATACATACCTGAATGGCTCATTTAGTTATGTTGGGTAGTTGTCAGTGGCGTATAGCCAGCATCATTTTAGGGGGCACGGTTTCATTCTGGGGGGAAACAGTCTCTCCCGGAGGACAGGTCCCCCTCCCCTGTAGTTGTTATCTATTTTACCCTGGGAATTAAATGATGTAAATCCTTTCATTGACAGTCAGTTACGTTTTTCAAGAAGCATTTGTCACTTATGGAATGGGCCGCGAGGTAGGAGGCCGGGGGAGCACGTGCCCCCCCCCCCTTTTTTCGCAAAATATGGATGACCTGCAATTTTGTAATAATTACTGTTGCAAAATATATAAATAACATTCTGTGACGTAAACACGTATTTTTGCGTAATTACGTAGCATTTTACGCGATTTATTTCGTAATATTTTACCATATACATTCTGAAGTTGCCTTTCGCGAAGGGAATAATTTTTAAAAATATGACTTTTGAATTAATATATCACATGGTTAAGTTTTGGGAGGCTGGGGGTAACTAAAAACTGTGACAACTGGAATGGCGTACGGACCGTAGGCGTAGTATGCTAGATACCAGAATTGCTGCAGTAGACGAAACGCATGCAACACGTGATCCACATGCCTACTACTTGCCAAAATAAAGGTAAGTTTCGCTCATTTTTTTGTATTATACTTTCCAATATGAATGCAGTCAGTTAGAAATGGATACATAAGTTCACTTGATATCGAAAACGACTTATTACTTTACTTATTGAAAACAAAAGTTCAAGCTTTAGCCTAGGCCTATGTATGTCGTTTTTAAGCTAGACCTAATGTTATGCCTGTATTATAGGCGTAAATAGTGTTTTAACATTTCACATTGGAGGGGCTGTTTATTAAAATATTACTTAGGAGTGGCTATATAACGCCAATATTCATATTCATAGTACTAGCAGAGAGCGTGATGTCATTCGCTCTATACTACGTATGAGCCAAAGGCAAACTCCTATCCCTACAGTGTTACGAAATCTGTGATACTTTTTTAAGCCACCCACCCATGTTGGTTTCAAGTGAGGGCAGTAGAGAGTTAAGCATTTCAAAAATATAACATACCAAAGGAATGTGTAAATTAAGTATTCTACGCAAATTGTTAATTAAAAAAATATTTATTACCCGATTAAATTTTATCGTTCCTTTTTGTGCACTTTTAACTCAATAAACAAATAATTGTATACATTTTTGATATAACAACTTTGATTTTGACGTCATCAATGGATCAACTGCGAAAAAAATTGACAAACCATGCACACACAGTGCAGATACGTTTCGCGATACCGGTACGGTACGATGCCAATGCGTTTATTACTCATTGTTTTACGTCTGAACATGACAAATTGAAAGTTTAAAGGTATTACTGCCTAACCTTATTGAAGCCGTTAGCCTAGTTGGTGAAAGTCGGCCAACACCATAGGCCTATTTAACTTTATTGATGGGCCGGCCCTAGCCACCTGTACACCTCTGTTCGGTGATAATTGCTATTGTTTTTTATTTTTTTATTTGATAAAGGCTAGCCAAATGCGTACGCAGTCAGACATCTGTGGTCCTAAAGATTTACAATGTAATATTAACTAAGGTGGATCTAGGCCTAATTATTGAAGCCTAGTTTAGGCTCGGGATTATCGGGTAGGCCCCTAGTATGAAAAAGGCTGAAAATTCAAGTTACCAACTTAACCTATTCAATTTCAGACCTAGCCGTTAGGCGTACAAAATGGCTACATTCTTGCTAGTTATGGAATCATTTACCATCGTTCGGCCGTAAATTATTTCACTCTAACACGTTTCTGACATTGTAGGATTGCTGTTGTTTACTGGTCTGCGGCCTCATGAACGCCCCAGTCATGTCAAAAAGTGTATTGTGCGATATGACTAATAGCTACATTCTTGCAAGACTACATTCAAGTTAGAACTTGACTAACATTAACAAGAATTTAGGCTATGACTTGCTTCAAATTAACTGCCCAATCCTAACTTAAATCGCCTGGTGATTTGTTGTGTATACTGCTTGAATTTAAACAAAAATTGGCAAAGAATTCATGGACACTGGAAATAAAATAACCCATATTTGGGGATTTCTGAAGGGAATATTATTTATGCCAAACATAAGGTGAAAGCAAATAACTCAGGCAACACACTAGCTCTATGACACATGCAACCAGTTGGGTTCATTTTGTCAGGAGGAGCTATTAACTCTTATTATCAGTTTATGTTGTTCAACCCAATGAATTGGTAGTTTGCCATACCCATCTCAAACCTATTAAATTTGTGGTGTTGAAGGGAAAACATTAAACAGTTAAATAATTCAATTGTGTATAGGGTAAAGAAAGAATAATTTGTAAATAATACAGGAAATCTACATCAATTAACTTAAATAACTGGTACAGGTTACATGAAATGGTGTGTAACTTATTCTGGTTTTTAAAAACAGATCAACACATATTATTCTGCCATTAACTTCTAAAAATCATTCCTATCAATGTTCATGTACATTTATGATAGAGGAATTGGGACTTCATTGTGGAGGTAACAAATTTACAAGCTTTGACATTACAATTTTGATTTTCTGCAATGACAGAATGATCACCTGTATAAATTTAACTTTAACAACTGGTAATCAACTTTACAAACATTCCTGGCAGTTTCCTTATGAGACATCTTCTGTGGATGAACGTACTGCTATAAGTCCTCCACTGTACTTATCACTACAGCTTTGGCTGAAATCAGCAAACTTTGTGAAGTGATGTTGATGTAGGTATAGATATACCACAGTATGTTATTATTTCACAATATGAGTTTTTAAGAAAGATACAGACATCAACTAAATCTTTGGTTCTTCCTATGCAGTCTAAGAACTATAGATCCCAATGGTTGTAAAGTGTGGTTTTTATTCAACTGACTTAAGCCTAGTAAAAGACAGTGCAATTTTCCATGTCTGTTTACTGCAAGTAAAAGCCTGGTCTGCGGGTTTTGATGTTGAATTATCACTTGGGGTTTGTGTCTTTTTTTGGTTAGGCAGTCAAAATTGTATGTATGAATAGGGTACACTAAAATTACCATTATATAACTTCAAAGGATTAGGCTCTGGCAGGTCAAGCAAGTCCATCCTATTTGAAAGAGCACTTTAAAAGAAACAAAATGGTAAATAAATCATTCAAAATCTTATTCCATTAAGGAGATATTCAAGTTTAAAGCTTGGTATCACTTGTGTGTAGAAACGATTGAAATCAGACAATAATTGACATCACAGCCACGGATTCCTTAAAATCTGTATGTATTCTATAATATTTCGTCCTGCGAATTTGTGGCTTAAAAACCATTGGATATATCAGGAAAGTAGTAAAATTGAACTTTGTAAGGGTAATTATAATTTACCACCTAACAAAATTTCGAGGAAATATTATTCAAATAGTGACTCAAATTGCAATAGATTTCTTTAAAATACTTTAAAGATTGTTAAGAATGTTAAGATGAGGGCGTCAACCTTCCATAGTAGAGACCAGTCATTTCTACACAGTTAAACTGTCCTCTTTCATATAAAATGGACTTGCTTGAACCTTAAATCCTTTAACATTTTAACCCCTCGCAAATAGCTATGGGCTTATCCCAGAGGCATAGAAATTGGAGGAGCAGGAAGAAGGGGGGAGGGACTGCCCCTGAGATAATTTCACATTCCGTCCGGCATGTCCGGTAGCATGATTTTTTCACGGATAGGTGAAATGGGAAAAGTTATGAATATAAAATTGAAAAATACAGTAAAATAATTGAATATTTTGGTAAAATTTACTATAAATTGTCCAAATCTCCCAAAACTGATCACAATTTCCTGAAAACCGGCTAAAGTTTTCAAAAATGAATAAAGGAAATTTTCCGAAAAGGGGGATTAACCGATTAGCAGCAACTTTTGATAGACACTTAATTTAACAGTGCAATTTGTTCTCTTGTGACCAGGATTTTTTGTATTTGACCATCTCCCTTCCCTGAAAGCCTGGCCCTTCCTACCCCCGTTTATTCCTAACCCCGAGTCGCCCTTCTACACCATTGGCTCCACAATGTTTTCCACTGTGCACCCGATTAAGGTGCAACATAAATCCAGGGTAGCCACGACTCAAAATCACCGCATGTTACATCTGGTCTCGATATAGATGACCTATTATACACGCCATAATGCCGTATTCGATCAGTTTTCGATGCGGGAGGGAAGGGAGGGGGAGGGGGTAGGGGAAGCAAATGGAAATTATCTGAAAAGGAAAATCGGGGTGGGGATGTTTTCACCTTCCCGGGAAGTAAAATTATCAACTATATGAAAAAATAAATATAAAACTTGTGATGAAAGTATTAGAAAAGTTTGGAAATTTTGGAACTGAGAAATTACTAGTAATTACATAGTACATTTTTTCAAAGTTTTTCGTAAAAATGTTTAAGTATGAAAAATAATTCCCGAAAATGGGAAAAAAATCCGAAAATGGAAGAAAATTGCACGAAATGAAGAAAACTCCCCCAAAATCGAGGAAAGTTTCCGAAAATCGAAAAAAAATTGCCAAGCCAGTGCCGGCTTCGACAGATTCCCAGTCGCGTTCTGATTTCATTCCCCATGAGCGGGTCTAACAAGTCAAAACCGCGCCCGGCCTCGGCCGGTGATGGCCCCCCGCGGCCTAAAGAGTGCTCTAAATGCCGGCAGTTTATGGCACTGTTCCCCGGGGACGGCCACCCTGATTGTTATCGGTGCCGCCCCTGCGGCAGAGCCCAGACATGTTCCATCTGTGGAGCGTGGGACGCACAGTTTTGGTCTGACTTGGGCAATTTTCAAGCGGCGACTGCCAAGGCCTCGGCAGCCAAAGAGCTCGTGACCCGTCTGACGTCACCGTCAACGGGTCCAACACCCGGTGGGCGCCTGTCGCCCCCTCCGCCCCTACCAGGGTTCGGCAGTGACGGCTGTAGACCAAACGAGCCACCACACGAGTGTGCCCGCGTCGGTCAGCGAGTCGCCACGGTCACTCCATCCCTCCGAGTCCGCTTCCCGGAGAAGGTCACGGAGTGTCCGTAGCGCTTCGCGCCGGTCCAGACGCAGGGGGCGCCGCTCCCGGTCATGGACCAAAAGCTTCTCTCGAAGCTGTTGACGCGCTCCGTCCCACTGTTCGAGATCCCGCTCTCACTGCCCCTACCGCGGCTCCACTGCCCGCCGAGTGTGACATTACTCAACTCCTTGAACCGCCGAGTCGGTTTTTGCGAGGCGGATTATCAGTCCTGCATTCGGTCCCACCCAATTCCGCAGGAAGTCTTCGATCTCCTTCAATTTCCAAGTTCCGGCGCGTCACCCGTTACGGAGGGCGAAGGACGCGGTCCAAGGTTGCGCGATGCATCCTTGCAGCACCATGAAGAAACTCTCCACGCCCTTGATCGTGCCGCCAAGACGGGGATCAAGTTTCAAGGCTTGGCGCTTTGGGTGGCCGAATGTGTAAGACGCACTGTGGAGCCCTCCAAGGGCTTATCAGAGCGCATTGAGCCCCTGCTACGAAGGATCTCGGGCCTGGTCGATGCGACTGTTGGTCAGCTGTCCCGAATTTCCGCCCGGCTGAACGCCGAGAGGAGCGAAAACGTACTCCCTCTCCTGGGCTATAGCGACGCCACTCTGGCCGACCTACGGAGACTCCCCCATGAGGGCCCCAATCTTTTCGCGGGCCATTTTGGGGACGTAGTGTCCCGACAGGCTCAGCGCCAGGACGCCCTCCATAAGACTCAAAAGCTGTTGAGCAAGACCTGTCCTGTGCCGACCATTTCTCAACCCCCGTCTAGGGGCGGCCGCTCTCCTGGCTCTGCACGAGGCAGGAACCGGAGACGTAGGCCCAGTGGTCCTCCCCGGGCAGGGAGCAAGTCCCTACTGGACAAAATCTGGGGCAGGTCACCGTGATCCGGGAAGGGGGTGTCGCCGCTTCACGCCATCGGCGGAACGCGCTGTGGTCCAAGATTTCGTCCGATGCGTGGGTCCTACGAACGATTCAGGAGGGTTATCAGGTGGAGTTCACAGACACCCCACTAAATCTGGGCATGTACAGATAGACACACATGCCAGAGCGGACACCGAGCTTGCTTGGCTGTTGCTGGACGAGTTCGCGAAACTCCTGGTAAAGGGAGCGGTCTCAGAACTCCACGCCCTACCGGCGGGTTTCTTCATGTCGACCTTCTTCCTCGCCCCCAAGAAAGGCGGGAAGTGGAGGCCCATATTAAACCTAAAACCACTGAATCGCTTCGTACGCTCCACGCGTTTCCGCATGGAGACCCTTCATACAATTCTACCCATGCTACACCAAGGTTGGTGGGCGACGTCAGTCGATCTGACAGACGCCTACCTTCACGTCTTCGTCCACCCGAACCACAGAAAGTTTCTGACGTTCGCGGTAGCGGGTTGGATGTACGAGTTCCGGGCTCTACCTTTCGGGCTCTCCACGGCCCCAAGGGTATTCACCAGGATCACCCGAGTGTTCGGGGCACACCTGCGACGACTCGGCATACAGGTGTACATGTATCTGGATGATTGGCTCATAGTGGCACCGGATCATCACACAGCCTCCCGAGATACACAAAGGGTAGTTCAGGAGGCAGAAGCCTTCGGGTGGATAATCAACCAGGAGAAATCGAACTTGGTACTGTCCCAATCTCCTCGGTTCCTAGGTGCGATTCTGGATTTCCCGAGCGGGATTGCTCGTCCGACTCCAGAACGAATCCTAGCAGTCCACGAAGGTGCCCGACTGCTCAGGCAGCAACCTCAGTCCACAGCGCATGCATGGCTAGTGTTTCTGGGTTACCTGGCCAGTTTGGTGGATATCGTGCCATGGTGCCGATTCCACATGCGAGACCTTCAGTTCCATTTACTCTGTTTCTTCGATCCGTCAACGCGCGACCTCTCTGTCCCAGTACCACTCTGGGCGGATGTCACAGCGGCCATTGCATGGTGGTAAATCCCTACCCACCTCACAGTGGGCATGCCTTTTGCCTTTCAGAGGGAGAGCGTTACCTTGGTTACGGACGTTACCCACATGGCAGCAGGGTACTGGACGGGTCCATGGCTGGAGCGCCATATAAATATCTTGGAACTGGAAGCGGTCCGCAGGGCAGCCCTCCAGTTTGTGGAGCTAATCTGCGGCAATAGTGTCCTTCTTCGGACAGACAACACCACAGTGGTGGCATACATCAATCGCCAGAGCGGCACGAGATCAGCCCCTTTGTGGCAATTGACCACTTGGTGCAGGCTCCACAAGATTTCCATACGGGCAGTACACCTGCCGGGGAAGGAGAACACAGTAGCGGACCTTCTGTCCCGTCTGTCGGACTCACCGACGGAATGGGTTTTTCTCCCGTCTGTGGCCCAGTTGATTTGGGCACGGTATGGGTTGCCGGAGATAGACCTGTTCGCTTCCCCGGACAACCACAAGCTTCCAATTTTCTGCGCTCTGACCCCCCATCCACGAGCGTGGCGGGTCGACGCATTCTCAAGCGACTGGCAAGATCTGGTGGGTTATGCCTTCCCACCGTTCGCGCTAGTGGCCTGCGTTCTGTCGGCTGCAGGAGCCTACTACTAGTAGCCCCTCTCTGGCCGGGTCAAGCGTGGTTCACAGTATTGCTCCGGCTGTTAGTCGATCAACCCCGGCTTCTGCCGGTCCGATCAGATCTTCTTCGAATTCCGGGCTCGGGCAGGCTTCACGACCGCCCAGCTAATCTGCGCCTGACTGTGTGGCCTCTGTCCGCGAATCCCTACTTGCAAAGGGCTTTTTGGAGGAGGCTGCAGATGTGGCCGCGAACTTTCGAAGGAGGTCCACTGTGGCTATGTATTCGGGAAGGATTAGAATCTTCGCCAAATGGTGTGCGGACCGACAAATTGCTTCAACTTTGGCCTCTGTAGGGCAAGTTGCGGATTTCTTGTTGTCCCTCTTTATTGACGGGTTGCAGATTTCCTCCATTAAGGGTTATCGATCGGCTATAGCCACTATCCATACGGGTTTCGCCGATGGCACGTCAGTGACAGACTCTCCTGACCTCCTCAACCTGGTCAAGGGCCTGTTCCTTCGTCGGCCAACGGTAAGAACCTTAGCTCCGCCATGGAACATGTCGGCCGTTCTCGAAGCCTTGGCCACCACTCCTTTTGAACCGCTTACTACAGCCTCGTTAAAGCATGTTACGCTCAAAGCTGTGTTATTGTTTGCGGCTGCTTCAGCTAGACGGCGGAGCGCCTTACACGCGCTGTCTATCAAGGAGGGTCACCTTCGTTTTGAAAACGATGGAGTGCGCCTGGTTCCTGATCCCGCGTTTCTGGCCAAGAACCAGACGCTGGAATTTCTACCCAAACCGATTTACTCGCCGAAGATCGAGACGTTCTCAGGTGTCGCGGCAGATCGGGTTTGGTGTCTCGTGAGGGCGCTTCGTTGCTACATTAAAGCGACACAGTCTCTCCGGGGACGGCACGACAGACTGTTTATATCCTTGAATAAACCCCACGCCCCTGTTTCGGTTGATACGATATCCAGGTGGCTGGTGGAGGTCATTAAGTTGGACAAGTCCACTTTAGCTCGGAGTGATATCCGTGCACATTCAATTTGGGGGATTTCCACCTCGCTGGCACTATTTCGAGGAGTCGACATCTGGGAAATAATGGCCGTAGCAGTTTGGAAAACAGCATCCACATTCACGACATCCTACTTGCGAGATGTGTCTTCTGATGAAGGACCGGTCGCGCGGGCGGTCTGTGCTCCGGCCGTTCGGGCGAAAAGCTCTTCTCACCTGTGATCCAGGGGCACTGTCTTTAGTGAGTTTTTCTCGTCTTTTGCTTCTTATAGTTTACCTGTCATACTTTGCCGCAGTTACCCCTAGGTAGGGGGCGGGACTATTGCCCACCTTCCCCGCAAAGCGGTGGGAGTCTGTGCATATGTATTGTATGACAGGTAAGCTATAATTTGAAGTAAATCCACCCCACTTACCGTAGTGGGGGTATTTACGAGAATTATACTTACCTCTCATACTTCCCACCCTCCTCCCCAGTTAGTCCCGGTTGGCAGTGCGAGAGTATGAGTTGTATGGGATGTGACGTGAGTAACAATGTGGAGTAGGTCTGGTAACTGCGGTTTTTAGTTTGGTGTAAGGTGCGATAATAGAGCACATAATTGAGAGAGTGCATATTTATAGTATGACAGGTAAGTATAATTCTCGTAAATACCCCCACTACGGTAAGTGGGGTGGTTACATGTGATAATGAAATATGAAAAATAATTTGTTTAGGGCATTTGTGATATTATGTAAAAAATAATATCTCGATATAACAATAAATGACCTATTGTTGCTTGTTGACAATTTATCACTAAAATTTATAGAGATGAAGAAAAAAATGATCAAAACAAGTTGGTCACTGTTCTCGAGACATTTATGTTTGACTTACTCCAAGTAAGCTTGCACGATCTACCGGATTTGTAACTAAAATTAATTTCATGAAACCTGTGGTTTCGGTCTGATTCATATTTGTATGAAAAACTGGAAGTACCAAAAATAACCAAATCACTTTAAAAAAAAAGCCAAAAATGGTAAAAATCTGTTTGATTTCAATGAAAAGAAAGTTCATGCTTTGTGTCAGCATGTTTTGTGTAATATCTTTTGATATTTTTGAAAATATGTGATATTTATGCAGATTTAATCAATAAATACGATTGAGATTGTTTGGAAATAGATAGTCATAATGTACCTGCAGATAACAGGTTTGATGATGCTATGTATTTGAGTCTTCTTTCCGGGCTAATATTTCCTTGACCACAACAAATTCATTCCTTTATAATTCCTTTATTTGGAATCCTGTCCATTCTCTCCTAAGTCCATTTGTCTTTTAAGATACTTGGGAATCCATTATAAATCCTGAAAAATATATCGTAAACTGAAAGCGAAGTATTACGAGGCCATTTACGAATTCACACCCAACCACGCCGTACTGTACTGACCGACCCTATGCATGTACTGTACTTAAGGCTAGTACAAGTTACAACACATTATTTGATGGGCTCTGATTAACGTCCCATGGATACAAATGAAACTTAGATTTAAAACCCTAGAATCAAGTGATGTCATAGTAACATGATTAATGAATTGGTTTTCAAGAGTTGTATCATATTTTCAAAAGTTTCTTTGAGTTTGAATCCAGCTTCTGCTGAAAAAAACAGTTTAAATAGCTGTAGCATGGTTTAGAGGAGGGTGAATTAATTGCATGATCGTTATGGAATAACAATGTAATTATTCCGTGCTATCACCAGCTTGGTTTGTGAATCAAACCAATCAGGTATGATTTACATTTCACAATGAGATTGCAAGTGAAAATGACCATTCATTCCCTTAAAAAGTTTGTATTTTTCCCCATCATCTCATTTGTATGTGTATAATAAACTTTTAAACAAGTCTTTGTCAAAATTGTTTAGATTTAAAAAAAAATGAACGATTTCATGCATTTTGTTTTGAAAAATTTCTTCCATTCTCTTGTAATTTTGTTTACTCATAATAGTAGCATAAGAGTGATGGAATCTTCCGTTTCAATCAGGCGTTGTATGTACTTGACCCACACCATGTGTTATACGCTTAGAAAAATGATTATATTGGTTCGAAGTGGAGCGAGTTTATATATATTTTTGCGGACGCTGTAGATAATAGCCTGTTGGCATGCATAGATTAGAAATATTATCTCTGCATTTCGCTCTGCATATTGTTTCACAAGTAGAATGTTCAAATACAGATGTGTTTTACCATTTTATACTATTCTTGTATAACCAAAAATATTGTTTATCATGTTAAATGTTTCAAATTATTGAATTAAATTTTATCTTCAGCTGGAGTGCTGAAGGATTGCTTTTGCTTGGGTGCTTGGCCTGTGTTGTAAAAAGAAAATGTTTTCATAGCTCCTTGCTAAAACAAGGTCCGGTTTAATTGCGGATTACAATGTAATTCAGTTTAATTTTCAATCCTGATGTATTCAAATCACTTATCGTATTATCTGTATAGAGATTGCAGGTAATACATTTGATGAAGAAAATGCAAATTTGGTGGGGAATGGGACACTACTTTTTATAGTGGGCATTTTCTTTTCTGCTTTATTATACTCCCGTTCACATAGTTTTATAGCACATTGAAGAAAGCGAATACTATATAAGGCCATAGGGCAGGCACCTTTTGTGGCTTAAGTATAATAGAAAATGCCACCGCGATGCTTATTTAAAGTAAAAGCATACATGTAGCAAGAATGATCATCGAACTTGAAAAATAACAAAGGTATGCGTAATTTCTGAGGATTGTTTTTGGTTGAACTATTATACTTTTTCAAATAGGAGCCATAGCCTGGCCATGGTTAATGTTTCAAAGAAAATGTTGAGTATCAAGTGGGTGGGATCTGAACTAAGATTTTCCCACCGTAGGATATGTGCAAATCAGCAACAATTGTGCTGCATGATCAAAAATACGATGGCTAGCATTGTATCATAACATGATGCATTAAGAGGCTTAATTTATTTGTTTTACAACTATCCAACAAATTTATTTTCTTTTTACATGAAAGAAAATTGAAATCATAACTATGAATTAAAAATTGTGAGCAAATAATGGAATAAGATGGCCTGTCGACACACCATTTTTCACAACTTTTTGTTCGTGACTGGCTTGGGACATTGGGACCTGTTTAATGCCTTTCGGACCTAGACTGAAAAAGGGGTAAAATTGGCATTAAATTTTGAGGGCCAAATGGGGTAAAAAATCACTTTACACGCTAACAACATTAAAGTTTATTAATACAATTTATTCATCAATTCCTCCGTTATCATTTTCAACATTATTTACAGAAAATACCGTGATGCAAACATCGCTAGCTGCTATCATATAACAGTGCAGTTATAGTTACTGTATTGCACTTCATGTTCAAAGCTTGTTTACATTACGGTTGGAAAACCGGTTTTCTGGTTAAAACCGGTTTTGGCTTTGGAAACCGACCGGTTACACGTCTGAGCAAAACTGTGCAAGCTTAACTCCAAGACACCTCAGAACTTGCTTATTGAAAAAAGAGGATTGACAAGAGGATAAAATGTCATACGGAATGGATGATGGGATATTGGATATATATATAGGATGCTTGGTTTAATTAGAAGATATTTTTGTTTTCTTGGTAGAGAGGGCGTTCTTAATTTGTACAAGCAGTTAGTCAGGCCTCACCTTGACTGCTATTCAGGCTTGGAGTCCCTTTTATGAGAAGGATAAGTTCATTTTGGAGCAGGTTCAGCGAAGAGCCACTAGACTTATTCCCGAAGTAAGGAATCTCTCTTATGAATCTAGGTTGTGATTTCTTGGTTTGACCACGCTTGAGTTGAGAAGAGTACGTGGCGATTTTCTGATTTCTGTCAAAACTCTTGTTGTACTTATAGATTACTTTATAGATATATAGACAGGTCGAAGCAACATTAGCTCATTTTGTTTATAATCCACTAAAAAACATAAAGGAAGCAAATAATTTCATCAAAATCTGTTAACAATTGGCCATTTTACAGCTTTTTGAAGATTTGCAAATATGGGGAAATGTGCAAATTTTTGTGTCACTCTTGTGATGTATGAATGGGGCATACTCTTTTTTTCTGATGTAATTCCATTATTTGTAACCCTCTGCCACTTCTCTATTGCAGAGGATAGATCTTTACCATACCCCAACCAACCTCAAGCTGGAGAAGGCATTTTGATCATTTTCAAGGTCTGAAATTGAGGGAAGAAATATAAAGAAAAACAAAAGCATTTTAAGGTGTGTTCTGGATAAAATTATCTCCCATATGTAGTCCTCCTCTCCCACCCCCCTTCCTCTACTTTCGCCCCCTTTTTTGGTTCGCATGCGTAGCATTATGCGAACTTATGTAATGGCAATTACGTCCGTCCGGCCGTCCGAGATTTGTCCTGAGAATTCCTCAGAAAATGTTAAAGTTTCTTCAAAGTTCCTCAGAAAAAGTTAAAGTTTCTTCAGATATCCTTATGGAAGGTTATAATTTCCTTATAAAATGTTAAAGTTTTTCAGAGGTACTTAAGATAGGATTGAAGACTAGTTTCCTTAAAAAGCCTACAATACATTTGATATTTTCTTAGAAGATAACTGTAAAATGATATAATTTTCCAATATTCTTCAGAGATCTTCAAGTCTCTCTTGTAGTACTTGAGATTTGAAATCCTTAAAATTCTTCAAAATATTTGGGCACCAACAGTTGTATCAGGCATGATTTTTTAAACTCCACCTTTATTATTGTGCTCATTTGCATAAAGTTGCTACAGTATTATGACCTGACCAGACTTTTGTATTTAATATGCTTAGTCAAGGAGTGTGACAGGATGTGATTGCATATAAACATAGGGAGGGATGCCATGTGGGACATGGATGGGGGCCACGAAGGACATATGATTTAATATTTACCATGTTGTATACACCAAGGGCTATATCAGGCATAATTATTTGACTCCACCTTTTTTCTTATTTAACAACTCATTTGCATATAAGTTATTATATGAACTGACACTTTAATACATAGTATGCTCAATCAGGGACTGTGATAGCTAGGATGAGACTTCTTATGGAGCTTATGGGATGTCATGTAAGACATAGGGTGGGATGCCATGTGGGGCATGGGGTGGGATGCCATGTAGGACATGGGGTGGGATGCCATGTGGGACATGGGGTGGGATGCCATGTGGAACGGTGGAATGCCACGCTGGATATTTGGTGGAATGTCATGCAGGACATAGGGTGGATTGCCATGGGATGGAATGTCATGTGGGACATGGGATGTCATGTGGGACATGGCGTCCCACCCCATTTCAACAAGTCATTTGCATATAAGTTATTATATGAACTGACACTTTCATACATAGTATGCTCAATCAGGACTGATAGCTAGGATGAGACTTCTTATGGAGCCTATGGGATGTCATGTGGGACATGGGGTGGGATGCCATGTGGGACATGGAATGGGATGCCATGTGGGACATAGGGTGGGATGTCATGTGGAACAGGGTAGAATGCCATGTGGGACATGGTGGGATACCACGAGTACCACAGAGTGTGACATAGGTTGGGATGCCATGTGTGACATAAGGTAGGATGCCATGTGTGACATAAGGTAGGATGCCATGTGTGACATAGGGTAGGAGGCTATGTGGGACATAGGGTAGGAGGCCATGGGGACGTGGGACATGGGATGTGATGCCATATGGGACATAAAGTAGGATGTCATTGGGACGTTAGGAAGGATACCATGTAGAACATATGGTGGGATGCTATGTGGAACATCAGGTGGGAAGCCACTGATGCGGGACACAGGGAGGGATGCCATGTGGGACATAGAGAGGGATGTCATGTGGTACATATGGTTGGATTAATGTGGGACATAAATGTAGGATGGGATCCATGTGGGTCATAGCATGGGATGCCATGTGGGACATATGGTGGAATGCCATGTGGACATATGGTGGAATGCCATGTGAGACACTGTATGGTGGTTTGCCATGTGGGAGATATGGTGGAATGCTATATGGGACAAGGCATGGGATGTCTTGTGGTACATGAGGTGGGATGTCATGTGGGACATAGGGTGGAATGCCATGTGGGTCATAGGATGGGATGACCTGTGGGACATATGATGGAATTCCACGTGGGACATGGGATGTCATGTGGGACATAAGGTGGGATGCCATGTGGAAGATATGGTGGAATGCCATGTGGGACATGGGATGGGATGCCATGTGGGACATGGTGTAAGATGCCATGTGGTACATGGGATGCCATGTGGGACTTAGTGTGAGATGCCATTTTTATAATTGGCCGGGTCATATAATATGGGTGTCAATTTGCATGGGTATGCGAACCATGACGGTATTTACCGTTCTAGTCACCCATGCACTTCCTTTCTCGATCCCAGCTTTCTGGCTTTTAGTTTGCGTGTTTCTCTCAATCTCCCCCTATTTTCTTTTCTTCCTACCTCTGGAATGATCTAACCTCTCAGGCACAATTTGATCCTCGCTGGCATGGTGCCGTTAAGCCCTCATCAAAGAAACAAACATTTTCCTGTGCATACATCACATTTTTTCAATATGTTAGAATAATTTCAAATTTTGATTATAACTTGAAAACTACATATGCTATGTTCAAAATTCAAAGACTATTAATTAAGCTCAGAATTGAATGCTCTTTTCGGTCAGTGGTTGCATAGAAATGCTTTATACTGGCCATAGATCTTTAAGTTGGTAAAAGTTCATTGTTTTTGATATGACTTTTATTAGACGCTACGAACTTATCATGCTATAGCTTTTATCCCACAAGTCCCGACTGTTTTTTACATTTTGATCGGGAGATTATATTTCCAACCCCAATATACAATATCCTTTCTTAAATCATTAACACAAAACCACAACTACTCCACTGCCAGGCCATACACAAAGCCAGTGTTATGTGAATTAGCCACTCATCCAGCTTATCATTTATTGCATATGTGGAGCTTTTGTGTAAAAGTGCACTCAAGCAAAGTGAGGATGATAAACAACAGATTCTGCTGAATGAGGCTTAATCATGCTGATGATTTGCATTTAAAACGTAAGTGATTTGAGTAGTGTTCATTTCAAATTGTGGTTTTATGAAAAGGGGTTGGAAGACCAGTTTGTAATAGCTTTGGAAGTTCATCATGATTTTGCAGGAACATTTGCTTGTTTCTAGCTTACCATAGATGTCCATAGACCTAAAGGCACTGGATTAAGAAATCACTGTAAATAGTACTGACAGATGTGGGTGCTTCACACTGTTTTTGTTTTTTTGTAGGTGCTTTGCACTTTTTTTTTTGTATCCACAGGTTTTATGGAAAGGTTCCGGGACACTTTGCGAAACATTGCTCATGGTCCAGGATTTCCAAGCCAACATCATTTTCCCAAACAGACAGGAGCAAGTCTGGAACAAAATGACAGACGATGGCCATGTGCTGGACACTGAGACATACGTTGGTAGCCACATTGAAGCCCTGGAATCTGGTGTTTTTAGGAGTGATCTTCCTTGCAGGTTCAGAATGGTAAAATCAACTTTCCCTGTAAAGGAATATTCCCGTGAATATTTTTATTTTCATATATATGATAGAAGACTAGTAAAGAAACAATTTTGGTGTAAAATTGATTTGAATATCTTTTTCCGTTTAGGAGTTATTGAATTTCAAAGATTGCACGCAAGAGTATTGAAAAGTGGCCTCACAGTGTACAGTGTGATGTCATAAAGGCAAATCCAAGACAATTATTGCATATCTAATTGAAAATTGACTCTTCCTAAATTTCTGGAAGCATTTTTGGGTTTAATTATTGAGATGGGTATAAAATGTGCTTTACCCCATCTGCTCATGAACCTTACACTCTAAGTAAAATTGTTGTTTTTGTTTTGTTTGATAGTAATACATTAGAATTGTCTTGGATCTGCCTTTATGATATCACATTGTACACTGCAAAGTAACTTTTCAACACACTGGTGAAATCTTTAAAATGCATTCAATCCTAAATGGAATAAGATATCCATGGTTTTTCACCAATTTATTAGCTTGACTATTCGAAGAATTTTGTTAAAGTTTTGGTTTAAAGTTTTCATAA
>JAIGNY010002061.1:0-69178 GCA_020152595.1 Chiridota heheva
GCCTAAGTTTCAGTTTTGCGGACATAACGTTAGGCAATCACTATCATCATGAAGTTCCTTGTTATTGATACTGGTACGCCTATTCACTCATGCTACTCGTTAGACTAGGTCTTTGTACTGACACATCATTTTAAGAGCAATACATGTTATGTTAATGGAAGTAAGGCAACGAGAATATGTCAACAATGTCCTTCATTTGTAATTTTTTTGGAGGGAAGGGTAAAGGTGGGGCTAATAGCCATATAAAGGGTTGGAAAATGCCTTTGAAGTATTGCACATACGTGCAAACAGAAAGATTTTATATTGAGAATGGAATTATTAGACAAAGGCTCTACATGGTTGGTACAATATGATTGATGTTTGTGGGTGGGATGGAGATTGCTATTGCCAAAAGTGTGTATTTTAGTATTGTCAACCTTGGCATTCCTAGCTGTTGAAGTACTATCTGGAATTCAAGGCTTAATTATGACTGCACATTTTGGAGTATATCTAATTGAATTAAAACCAGGCTATATAACTACAGTACAGTGAAAGAAGGGCACTGTCAGTTCCAGCTAGGTTCCAGGTTTTGAAATTAAGACATGGAAATGTTGAAATAGGCTATAATACTAAAGTACAATGGAAGAAGGGCACTGTCAGTTCCAGCTAGGTTCCAGGTTTGAAATTAAGACATGTACATGTTGCATAGGCTATATTACTACAGTACAATGAAAGGAGGGCACTGTCAGTTCCAGCTAGGTTCCAGGTTTGAAATTAAGACATGTACATGTTGCATAGGCTATATTACTAAAGTACAATGAAAGGGGTGCACTGTCATTTCCAGCTAGGTTCCGGGTTTGAAATTAAGACATGTACATGTTGCATAGGCTTTATTACTACAGTACAATGAAAGGAGGGCACTGTCATTTCCAGCTAGGTTCCATGTTTGAAATTAAGACATGTACATGTTGCACAGGCTATATTACTACAGTACAATGAAAGGAGGGCACTGTCATTTCCAGTTAGGTTCCAGGTTTGAAATTAAGACATGTATATGTTGCATAGTTATATTACTACAGTACAATGAAAGGAGGGCACTGTCAGTTCCAGCTAGGTTTCGGGTTTGAAAGTAAGACATGTACATGTTGCATAGGCTATATTACTTCAGTACAATGAAAGGAGGGCACTGTCATTTTCAGCTAGGTTCCAGGTTTAAAATCAAGACGTGTATATGTTGCATAGGCTATATTACTACAGTACAATGAAAGGAGGGCACTGTCATTTCCAGCTAGGTTCCATGTTTGAAATTAAGACATGTACATGTTGCACAGGCTATATTACTACAGTACAATGAAAGGAGGGCACTGTCATTTCCAGCTAGGTTCCAGGTTTGAAATTAAGACATGTATATGTTGCATAGGCTATATTACTACAGTACAATGAAAGGAGGGCACTGTCATTTCCAGCTAGGTTCCAGATTTAAAATTAAGACATGTAAATGTTGCATAGGCTATATTATTACAGTACAACGAAAGGAGGGCACTGTCATTTCCAGCTAGGTTCCAGGTTTGAAATTAAGACATGTATATGTTGCATAGGCTATATTACTACAGTACAATGAAAGGAGGGCACTGTCATTTCCAGCTAGGTTCCAGGTGTAAAATTAAGACATGTACATGTTGCATAGGCTATATTACTAAAGTACAATGGAAGGAGGGCACTGTCAGTTCCAGCTAGGTTCCAGGTTTGAAATTAAGACATGTACATGTTGCATAGGCTATATTACTACAGTACAATGAAAGGAGGGCACTGTCAGTTCCAGCTAGGTTCCAGGTTTAAAATTAAGACATGTACATGTTGCATAGGCTATATTACTAAATTACAATGGAAGGAGGGCACTGTCAGTTCCAGCTAGGTTTCAGGTTTGAAATTAAGACACGTACATGTTGCATAGGCTATATTACTACAGTACAATGGAAGGAGTGCACTGTCAGTTCCAGCTAGGTTCCAGGTTTGAAATTTAGAAATGTACATTGTATTATAAATGATTGATTAGTATTGCAGGGATATCTGGATATGATTTTGATTAGTTAGATAAACATCTAACCGTAGTATACGCTATAGCCATTACATGACTGCGAATACTATTGTATATCTGGCATAATGCTAAGTTTTTTAACATTCCAATGAGCTCCATCCGTGATCAGGTCATAAAGCCACTTTGTATTTGCTAAGAGCAGGTTCCTCATAGTTTCACAGCAATTATTGCACATTGAATATGGTACAAACAATTTCTGACTAGTTGATAGTACTGTACGTTCTTTCAAGAGAAAACAAATCAATTGAAAGACTTTTCAGTTACTTAGTTAATCAAATTAGCATTATGGAGAAAAAATGAACTGGAATATTCTGTAGCTATTTTTGGTGTTTTGATAAGTACTCAAAAATTAGCTTGTTGTTAGGTAATAATTTTTCATTTAGTTTCAACAACTATTTTCCACACACGGTAGCACTTCTTTGTGAAAGGTGTTTCATATCTTTTATATAGATGTCACTAGTCTGACACTTTTATTTTGTAATTTCTCAGTTCAGTGTGAAACTGAGATATTAAGAGGAGATGAACTTGGAACGCTTGGGATACCGGCGGAAGAAGAATTGAAGATGGATGACTGTAACTGATGTTTTATAACATGAATACCATGGGATGTCGGACAATCTTTATCGTGTTTGAGTAAAGTATTGTGAAGAAAAAAAACATCAGATCACTTTGAACTTAATATCCATTTTCATTCAAATCATCTATATTTCAGAAAAGATAGTAGGTCTACCCCGGATAAAACTAGATGAAATTTTGAGTTTTCACAACTCAGTGAAGAAAAACGAATTTTCAAAAGTATTTAAGCCTTTTAATTCTTTTCATCACAACCGACATGAAGAAATACATCAAATGGTCAAGTTTTACAGGACTAATGACACCTATGCTGGTGGGCAATATTGCTATATGACAATTATGATTTATTCTGACTGTATCAGAAATATCATGAATACCATGGAATACCATGGAATGGTCTTTATCCTGTTTGAGTAAGGTATTGTGAAATAATTAGTTCAGATACTTTGAATATCCATTTTCATTCAAATCTTCTGTATCCCAGAAAATATTAAATTTGAAGTTTTGACAAATTACTGGAGGAAAAATTAATAATTTTTTTTAACTTTTTTTGTACAAATTGAATTTATAATCATTACAACCAACATGAAAAATACATGAAATGGTCAAGTTCTTCAAGAACTAGTGACACCAATGAATGCTAATGAGCAATATCAGCCAGATTGCTATATGATATGATCATTATGATTCATTTAAACTTGTGAACACCTGAAAAGTGTTCATGAAAATTATATAGGTGTTTTGCATCTTTTATATACATGTCACTAATCTGACACTTTTATTTTGTCATTTTCCAGTGTGGGACTGAGCCATTAAGAAAAGATAAAAAGAAAACATAAGAAAAAAGGAGCACAAACGAAGAGTGATGATGTATCAGGAATATCATGATATGAATAACATGGAACGGGCTTCACTCTGTTTAAGTAAGTATTGTGAAATATTTAGTTCAGATCACTTTAAATATCCATTTTCATTCAAATCATCTGTATTACAGAAAAGATAATACGTAGATGAAATTTGGAGTTTTTATAAATCAATGAAGAAAAATTAATAATCAAAAATATCTATAACTTTTATAATCAACATGAGCGGATTTAAAGGAGCACTTCATCGAAAAGTGAGGGTGTATTTTTAGGGGTCCCAAAAAATCAAATGCATATCTAGCACTCAACGGAATAACAATTGTCGGTTAATATGAATATTCAAAAGACCTTTGTCCTCACGTCGTCTGTGGGCTATGGAGGCATGAAGTTTATTGATCTTTTGTGCATAATATATCTATGAAATTCGCAAAAATGAGCGCCCTCACTTTTCGTCTAGTGCTTCTTTAAAGAAATCTTTTCATTTCAACCAACATGAAGAAATACATAAAATGGTCAGGTTTTACAGGACTAATGACACCTATGCGGGTGGGCAATATTAACCAGATTGCTATATGACAATTATGATTTACTTAAAGTTGGGAACAAGAAGAGTTCTCATTAAAACTAGCACAGACTTTGACAGCTTAACTATGACAATTCCTGGTTTAAAAGCTATTGAATTGGGGGCCTGTTTACATTCAAGAAAATAGATGCAAATGTGTAATAACAATAGTGGATATGCCTCTGTTCCTAAATTTGTTGGTTTGTAATGCTCTAGCACGGTGGTTTGCAGGGAAGAAACTGATTTGGTCAAATGGAAAGGTGTTCTTTCAGTCATGGCTAAATTTGAATAAAAACAGTTAAAGAAGTACATGCATGACATACAGGGACCAGTAGATTGTTGTTGCCTGACACATGTAATGGAAGGAAAGTATGTCATGACAATATGAATTATAGGGGGAAAATAATTTGCTTGTGTGACATAATTTCATTTGTGTTTCTTTTTCTTTCACAGTGCATCTTCAGACAGAACAGTGCATCTTCAGACAGAAGATTGATGTTGCATCCCAAACAGCAGTTGAACCACCACAGGACACACTACTTTCTTGGGATAAACTGCTGAATCAAAATCCATCAACATTCCTGGTATATTCCAATGGCAGCTGTACCACAATAGTCCATTTTTTACCACTAGTTCTTTAGGAGTAGCAACCGAGTCAGTATAAATGTACACTTTTTCAAAGACAATAGGGTCCGAGAGTAGGGATGTACCGGATATCCGGTCCAGCCGGACTATGATAGTGAAAAAAAATCAAATTTCGGTTCCGACCGGATTTGCACAAAAATCCGGCCGGATTATTCTAAACATTTGGCTATAATTTGTTCTTATGTTGGCAATAGCTTAAATATAAGTAACATCTTTCTGAAAATTAATAAAAACTATCAAAGTAAAGAAATATACAGTTTAACATATTTTATTTAATAGTCTGAAAAGTTTGAGCTACCGTTAGAATAAATCAACCAAACCAAGTATGTATGACAATACTGATACAACTATTGTAATGAAATGAAGATTTTTCATAGTATGGGACCTACAACAAACAGTTAATAGAAATCGGAAACATTTCTGGCAGTCTTTATCAATGTAATACAAACACTTAGCTTGATCCAGAAAGGGGTAGGTATGTCATTGACCAAAAGGGGCATTTACAAGGCATTAAGGGCACTTTGATGGCACTTGAAATGTAAATAAGGGAATAATCAATGCAACAAGTAGTGTCTCTGCATCTTATTATATTGTTAGGGAAACTATAATCAGCATGAAAAGAAGGCAAAATATCTCTCAAAAGTATGTTTTTGTGAACAAAGTGGGGCTCTTAAATAGTGAGAAGGGCATGGTGGAGGACCCCTGTGAATAAAGTGAAACTAGGGTCCTGTGATTAATTTATGGAATTAAATCAAACCATAGACATTCCTTAATTTATCATTGTTCAATACCTCTGTACTTTCTCATGCAACATAAAATACATGTAGCCTCTTTGTCAGATAGATGGAGCAGAAAGGTTTCCATCTAATGGGGTCAGTTATGTACAGTACAATGGAATATTGTCTATTCATCTAAGAAAAACATTATTTGATCAGCATAATAGTTGTTATTTTGAAGTACATTATTCGTGACAAAACTAAATTACACTAGAACCAGTGAATTTGTAGCACTATTAAGCACGTTGAATAGCCTAACGTTGAAATCCACATAATATACTGTAAGTTAGGTATTATGTTTTCTGCCATAGTATACACAATGTTTTTTTGTTTTTTTACTCTAAGGAAAATATTGCATTTTAAATATTTTTACCAAATTAATTTATTGTAACTAGTTTCTTTACAACCCATTAATTTGCTTACTTTCTCACTCTGTGAACTTTTTTAAATATGACTTTTGTACAAACTTTAAAGGAGGTGTACACTATTTTT
Organism: Chiridota heheva; assembly: GCA_020152595.1. Taxonomy (NCBI): domain Eukaryota; kingdom Metazoa; phylum Echinodermata; class Holothuroidea; order Apodida; family Chiridotidae; genus Chiridota; species Chiridota heheva. The sequence continues at coordinate 5,989 of JAIGNY010002061.1, forward strand.
CAAACAAACACAATTAGGCACTCATTCAAACATTTGTTACACTTATTTCCTATGTTTATTAGATAACATAGTTATACCCCATTCCAAGTCCAATTTAATGAATTTACATCTTCTAACAAATTATATACTTCCTTTTAGGTATTAATGAATATATATATATATATATATATATATATATATATATATATATATATATTATATATATATATATTATATATATATATATATATATATATATATATATATATATATATATATATATATATATATATATATATATATATATATATATATATATATATATATATATATATATATATATATATATATATATATATATATATATATATATATATATATATATATATATATATATATATATATATATATATATATATATTATATATATTTTTTTAACCCAGCAGCAATTATAGTAGCCCATAAAAGATGACAATTAATCCATATTTGAAAGACTGCGTGTGAATTGTGAAAGAAATCAAAGATTTCATCCAAATAAAGAGAGGAAAAGGTTTCAAACATTCCGTGCTGCTGTAAAACTTTTAGAATGTATAATGGACACAACAGATTACTTTACTACCATTGAAATGCATCAGAGTAGCTCAAATTTACTCATTTCACGGCGAAGGCTGCAAATCACATATAAAGTATACTTTAGCCTCTCCCATTTTTTCAAAGAAAATATGATTTTGTTGCTGGCTAAAAACATTTAAAATTTCATTCAGAAAGTAAAATCCATGGAGATTCAGTGTGCTTTTCCCCAAGAACTCCCAGCAAGTAGCCTATAGTTTAGCCCCCGCATTTCAGAAGAAAAAAAATGATATTGTGGATTCATCTCAATAGACCAATTGATGGCTGCTGAAAAAAGTTTAGTTTTTGAAATCGGCAACTATTACAACATGCATTGAATGTTGTTATAGTACCACATTTTTGGATTACACGGTTGTATGTGCATATTTCAAACACCAAAAACCTACAAAAAGAATAAATTCTCCAAATATGACTTTGTGAGCAGCTCAGATGTTTGTAAAGCGCCCCCAAAAATATCCCCAAAAGAAAAATACACTGCCAAAGTATGGGATGTTGGAGGGGCGGAGTTGAAATATCTGTTCGATCAAATTTATTTCCTACAGGCATACATGTGCGTCACTCAAGTTAGAAGACTGGGGGCCGGGTGCTAAGATTTTTACCTGACACAAATCTATATTTGTCTGGAGCGGAGCATTCCAGAGGCAAAGGTAGTGGGGACGGGAATTCTGCCCGGAGAGTAATTCACTTTCCTGGTTGCATGATTCCCTTCTCGGTTTGAAGGTGAAATTGGGAACTTATTGAAATAGAAATGTTGGTAAAATCTCAGATTTATCCGCTATTCTCCCAATTTAAAACAAAATACATAACCTACTCTGTTTGCTTATTATGATATTACCTGAAATAAATTAAGGCTCTTATCACATGAAAAAATTCCACAATTATTTTCAACCCCAACTTTAAGGAAAAATTGTTCATAGTTTAGAACTACCATTGCAAGAATTTAGCACTTTACTGGAATTAAGGACTCTTTTTCCTATTTTCAGATCCTCATTAGAAATCGAAAAATAAAGAAAGTGAGTCCCCTAACTTGATTTTCTGCTCACCTTGTCTTAAACTCCTGCTGCCGCCCCTGCCCTTACATGAAGTCGTTAAAGCATCTGATGCGTTGCTTGTATTACCAGTCTGGGAGAACGCTTAAGTTTAAGTATCAGCAATCCTTAAGATAAGGATTTTCAATGCAATGCATGCATAATGCGTCTCACATACTTGTAGTGTGTAGATGAATTTCAAATGGTTGTAAAAAATTGATACGCATTGAAAATGAATGTGAAAATAACATGTGAATATTCTTAAATATTTGACAAACCCCTAAAAAGGCCATGGGTCCGAGAAACGTTTTCCATCTCGATTTCGAGAAAGAGGGATTGGTGTCAAGATTCGTTCTGTAAAATCTCTCCATTTATTTCGGATATTTCTACATTGATAACTGTTTTTTTTTTAATAGATGTTACCCTGTAATTGCTCTGTAAAATGATGAATGCTGATCAACATTAATGACTCTTAAATGGAAATCACAACTGGTGTAACCCCCGAGATAATCCTTGGTTCTAAAAAGTAAGGAATATTTTGTGATCCTTAAAGAGGGCATGCCATGGTCATGATACAAAAGTGGTACGAAATATTGACATTATGTGATCGAAATCGCCTAATTCGTAGCTCGTAGTGAAAAACACTTGTCACGTGACAAATAATCTCAAAGGCGGATCCTGAGGGGAAGGGGTGAGGGGGAGGGGGTCATACCACCCCGCCCCTTTTTGGAATTTTCACCAAAATAATTACAACACTAAAGCCATATATTTTCACCCAATTGACCGTTTTGAGAATTAAACTTATATTCTTTATATATTTCTTTTGATCTGTTTATACTTATTCCATATTCATCGGATTTATTAATTTCTTATATTTGTTTTACGGTTGCCAAATATTTGTTTAGAAATAACGACATTTTGACAGGTTATGGAGAACTCGTCCCTTGGATCCCAAATGCAGATATGCGAACTTCTTTTACATTAATAATTTCAATAAATGAAGTTTTCTCGAAAACAGGAACTTTTTGCACGGTTGGATTTTTATCAATCGGGGACCTCAGTCCTGCGGAAGATTGATAAATTGTCTCCTTAAATTCGGAAAAATCATTTTTCAAAATAAATCTTTTCAATTTCAGTCTCTTCATTTCTTCATAAAAAAACATTTCCTTCAAATTTTAAAATGGGAAACAAGAATGCGTAACGGCAGAGACTTAAAATCAACGGCAATTTTCGGGAAATGTTGCCAAATTTGTCCAAAATTTCCAAGTAAGTTTACCACATTTCTTTTCAATATTATCAATTTTATTTGAGAAATTTCCCAATTTGAACTCCCAACTGGCTGACTTGAAAGAAAGCATCTACAACCGGGAACTTCAAGAAGAAATCCTCTCAGGACAGCAGGAGGCAGTTTCCTCGGGAAATTTCTTTCAATTTTCGAAATTTTCAGGACATGTTGCCAAATTCTTCAAAAATTTTAAAGAAATTTTCTGTGAGTTTTATCATTTTTTATATTGCAATATTCATCATTTCTCAATTTTACTTCCCAAACGGGAAGAGAGCATACAACCAGGAAGGGAAATCATGTTCTTTTATTTTCGAGAAATTTTTCGATTTATTTTTTCAATTTTCAGAAAATGTTCTTCTAAAATTGTATCATTATTGTTCAATTTTATGTTAATAATATTTATCACGTTTATCTTTGTAACAAAGAAAGCAGGCAACAGGGAAGGAGAAATCCCCTAATTTAGCAGTTTCCCGTTTCTCCCACGGCAGGAAATTTCCTTCATTTTCGGGAAAATTTCCTTCATTTTCGGAGATTTTATTTTATTTTCGGAAAATATGCTTCATTTTCGATAATTTTTGTCAATTTACGGAAATTTACTACAATTTTCAGGAAATGTTACAAATAAATTTGACAAAATGTCCTTCAGTTTTACCAGTTTTTTCCCCTCTCAAACGGGAAGAGAGCATGCATCCGGAAAGATGAAATCATCTCAGGAGGCAATTTTCCTTCAGATAGGATAATCTTAATTTGAGGTCGTCGGTAAATCTTATATTTTACATCCCTAGTCAAAATATTCTACTATAATGCGCCTGGTAACGTGACTTCGTCTAGTGGGCCTAAGGACGAAGATGACTAATTGTCAGGACCAGGTCTGATCAGGCAATCAGGGCAGGACTCTGTTATGAACATTTTTATGACATATAAATATGTCCCATGCATGGTTTTGAATAACCCGATGGGTTAATTGAACTTTTCACGGTTGAATTGATCAAGGTTGCAATAATCAAAACTGCGGAGAATTAAAATAGCCCATGTAGCCTACATCACATTTGAATATATGCAGATATGATACGTATATAATACTCTTAATCTTAACAGTTTAAAGACGGTTCAGGATTTCTGTGATAGCCTGCGATGAAATGAATTCCATTGTATGTGGTCGCTATAGTCAGATAGTTACTGAAAGTAAGTACTATACGACGTCTACCAGTCTAATTGGAGAAAATGCAGAAAGATTTCGCGCGATAAGGTACATTTTAATATTTTTTAGTTGACTAAACAGATATTGCAAAAGTCAAATTTATCTTGAATTCAGGAGTCCTCCCCCCTTCCAAAAAAAACACATCCACCATGGCCTTCACACTCTACACGCATTTTAATATGCTTGTTCCAGGGGCGTAGGAAGGGTCACCTCTTGGGGGGCGGGGGAGTGGCAAAAACCGCCAAATGTACCCGGTGTAACTTGTGGCAAAGTTGGTAAATGAAGTTTTCATCAAAAGTTGCTGTCAATCGGGAAATCCCCTTCAGTTTCCGGGATATGACCTTTATTTTCGGAAAATTTCCTTCATTTTCGGAAAATTTTCTTCATTTTCGGAAAATTTCCTTCAATTTCGGAAAATTTTGGCAATTTTTTGAGAAATTTTGGACAATTTTCGGGAATGTTTGGCCAGTTTTCAAGAAGTTTTACCAAAATATCCAAAAATCTTACCAAATTTTTCAATTTTATATTAATAGTTTTCCAATTTCACCTCCTAACCTGCAAGAAAACATGCAACCGGGAAAGATACATCCCCAACCACCACCTGCTTCATACGCCTCTGGCTTGTGCATGGATTGCACACCATGAAATGTAGGACTATTGTAATGATTTGACTTTGGACCCCCCTTTTTGAAAATCCTAGATCCGCCCTTGAAGCTTCCGACGTAAGATGAGGCGCCGGAAAACGAAATAGATCTTTAGTTAAAATGTTCAGTCGCAAGTTTTGACGACAGAAAATCAGACGATTCTGATGGAAATGAATAGATAAAAGGCGAAATTCACCGTCTGAAACCATTTCAATTTGAGCCTGAGGATAATGGATCAGAGGCTCAGAGGCTCCAGATAAGGACAACGTTTGCATCGAGAGACTTCAGCAAATTGTAAAACATGCAGGGATTTAGCAATCGGAGTGTTGAAAAGGGAAGAGGGAATGTCACACCCCCAATTCAAAAAAAAAATCGTGAAATTTTAATATCTTTCGGAAAATTTGGGTGATCTTCCATATACAGGGATAACTTCTTTGATAACTTGCTTGTAAGACTTTTGACATATACAATTTTTCATATTAAGGTTAAGATTAACCCTAACCGACTTTGAATAAGGAACCAAATAAGTAACAAGAAATTAACCAACTTTGAATGTGTAGCCGAATAAATAAACAGAAATTTACTGACTTTGAATAAATAACCGAATAAGTAACAAGAAATGAACCGACTTTGAATAAGGAACCGAATAAGGAACTGAATAAGTAACAAGAAATTAAACAACTTTGGTTAAATAACTGAATAACCAACAAGAATTTAACCAGCTTTGAATGTGTAGCCGAATAAATAAACATAAATTTACTGACTTTGAATAAATAACCAAATAAGTAACACGAAATGAACCGACTTTGAATAAGGAACCGAATAAGAAACTAAATAAGTAACAAGAAATTAACCAACTTTGATTAAATAACCGAATAACCAACAAGAAATTAACCAACTTTGAATGTGTAGCCGAATAAATAAACATAAATTTACTGACTTTAAATAAATAACCGAATAAGTAACAAGAAATGAATCGACTTTGAATAAGGAACCGAATAAGGAACTGAATAAGTAACAAGAAATTAACCAACTTTGATTAAATAACCGAATAACCAACAAGAAATTAATTAATTTTGAATAAGAAAACGCATAAGGAATAAGTAACCGTTTTCATACCTGATTAAGTAACCGAATAAGGAACAAGTAACCAACTTCCAGGAGGTCCCAAGGTTTTTAAACACACGCCAGCGGCGTAGGAAGGTATTTGACATGGGGGGGGAAGGGGGAGATTTTATTATTTGTCTAAACAAACCTGCAAAAATAGCAAATTTCACGAAAATGAATGAAATTTTACAAAAATTGAAGGAAATTCCCAAAATTTTCAAAAAGTGGTGACAACTAGAAAATTGAAGAAATTTGGACGAAAATAAATTTCACGCGGAAAATGAAGAAAATCTTACAAAATTTGAAGGAACTTTTTAAAAATTGAAAGAAATTTCTCAGAAATTGATAAAAAAAAACTTCCCAAAAATTAAAGCGAATTTCCCGAAAATTGAAGGAAAATTCCCGAAAAATGAAACTTTCCGAAAGAAAAAGTGCCATGGAATCTGACACTTCAAAATCAATTTGTTAGACTTTCATTATTAGAGGGTATGAAATATATTAAAGAACAAGCATTTAATGCTAATTTTGATTCTGTATTTTGACTTCACTCCCCCCCCCCCCCTTCCCCTCTCTCTTCCCACCCAACCAGAGTACCTTATCATTACCCGTATTCAGCTTCCGCTGCCAGATGGGAAAACAGTAATTAGGCTAGGTCTATTGGAAAATGGATGTACATGTCAGAGGCGTATATGAAGCGGGAAAAGAGGGGGGGGGGGGGGGGACGATTTGGATTGAGATTGAGATTGCATTGGGAATTTTTAACACATACACACGCACACACACACACACACTCTCACACGCACACAGACACACAAACACACACGCACACACACACATACACTCGGACAGTTGGCTTTGCTTACAAGAATGTATATGTCATATTTTTCATTAATATTTACGGTATGATTACAAATCCGAGTCAGGGCTGTAAAAAACCTCACGTTTTGGGCTTAAAAATCTGTGTTAGGGTTAAAAGAAAACAGTGTTTGACCTAAAAATGCACGTTAGGGTTTAAAATTTCACAGCTTAGGTCTTAAAATTCTGCGTTAGGGTTACAAGAAATCAATGTTTGGCCTAAAAATGCATGTTAAGGTTTGAAATTTCACGGTTATGTCTTTTAAAAAAATGGGTGTTAGGGTTAAGCAAAAAATTAGTGTTAGACTTAAAAATGCATGTTAGGGTTTTAAATTTCACGGCTTAGTTCTTAGATATCTGCGTTAATATCAAAAATATTAATGTTAGGCTTAAAAATGCGAGTTAAGGTTGGAAAATTTAGTGTTAGCTTATAAACCCACATATTAGGCTTTAAAATTCAAGACAATTTTGACCACATTTTAGCCAAACATCAATCACATTGTTTCTTATATAATTTTACTTTAAAACGTATGCGGGGAAGTAGTGTGGAAGGATGAGGGAGGGGGAGCTACGTTAGCCCTTAACCTGCTGTATCCTTAAATATTTATGTTTATAACATAAATCTTTCAAAAATTGTGCAAATATCACGTGATCTGTACTTAACAGCTTAATACGGAACAAGCGAGAAAAAAAAAAAATCACGTGAAGACAGTTAACCTGCCGAAAACATTTTCTTATTTTTATGATTTACAAAATTCAAAAATACTAAAATATGCACAATTGTCACGTGACGTCGACACATAAAGACCTGCAACAAAAGGTCAAAAATATTAATCAATCTATTATTTCTTTATATTTTCAGCATTTAATTTGAGGTGCCTGCTGCCTTGAGGTGGCAAAGACCTATCACGGGATAAATAGGCCTATGAATATTGTGGGATCAACATGTTTCTTCCCATGTCACTCTCCGACCAATTCATACTAGTGGAGTGCATGGCTACATTTCGCCGTTGTCTCTCATTCGCTAAGCCCACCTAATTTGTTTTCGACAGAAAATTCAACTAATCATTCCCGCATCCTGTAATCCTTGGACATGGCGTGATCTCTGTAGTTTTCAAACCTCTTTCTGCCCATACTTGGCATTTCCCGCCCAACCCTTTAGTATTAGAAAAAAACCCACCTCCCCCTCTATCTCCCATAATCTCCGCTCCTACAATTTCCAGCAACACACCAATTGCCTGCAATCATGCTCCACGCGGCCAGGCGTGGTCCTCATCCCATTACGTCGCCCCGCCCCTCCAATGGACGGGTAATAGCAGTTTCAATCGCATATCCCCCGTACTGAGGCGCATGTACAACATTTGGTCTGGCGTGAACAAACCCTTATTTCTGAAACTTCGCTCTGTGCATTAATATTCACAAAAACAGCACTGTAGTACTATTAGGCCTGTACAGACTTACTACAAACAAGCCAACATACCCGCCCAACGAGCAAAACTCAGAATGACACTGGAATACCCACTTTAAAGCCACGAAAATGGGCGACAACTATCTAATCGAAGCTATGTGATCTTTATCAAACTTTTCATCATCTTAACAACCCTGTGATTAAGCCCTTTTACCCCACCCCCCTTCTTACCACCCCCTCTAACCACCCCTCTTACCACCCCTCTTACCACCACCCTCTTACCACCACCCTCTTACCCTCATCCATCTTACCGCCCTCCCCCTTGTAATCCCGTAACGGTGTTACATTCTATGGCTTGATTTTCTTTTTAAATTTAAAAGCACGTACAAGGCAATCAATTTAGCATGCAATTAAGGTAGCATATAACTTATCATTTGCCCCATTGGAACTTATGGTACAAGCGACCAGTTCGGGGTACTTTTCCAACCAGAACACGAAAGATTGGGATATCTTGTGACGTACAGTATGTTGTGTGACACAAATACAAACCCACCCACCCATACGTGTGTAGACCCTAACTGATGACGTGTGCGTAATCCTATATAACTGGTGACCACTCACACATACATGTGTAGACCCTACAACTGATGCCGTGGGCGTAATCATATATAACTGGTGACCAATCAATATACAACACACTCATGGGATGGCGGTATTAGAAAATTAGGTTACACTAGTATTTTTAACTTATCCTATTTAACAGGTGACATGTACCGAAATGCAACATATTGAACTAGAGTAGTGTTTTAGTCATAATAGTTTTCAAAACAGTCATTTTTAGAACTAAAAACAACCGAGGACGTCATCGGTTGAGTGCGAGTCATCGCTTTGAAGGTGTGTAAACATACGAATGCCATCAGTTGGTGGGTCTAAACCCACCCACCCACACACCTACACACACACACACACACACCACACACACACACACAAACTGAACACGCCATTGGGTTTACGGTTTATGGGCGTTTTTAGAACTTTATTCCCACAAAAATTCGTTTATTCTCTTTGGCAACGAAAATCAAGTGGAAAAGTTGGGCCATCAGTTAGTCAGTTATATACTATGGCTGTGCAGATAGTCGACTTCACTAAGGCATGTAACGTCAGTGCAGATAATTGTGTTCGACCAAAGAGCTCTTTGGTTCAACGTTTCAGCCGATCATGTAGACGGCAAATCTTAATCTTATTCAAGTCTTAATCGTTAGAATTTTTTCTGTATTTCAATTCCGAAATTAAATTACAATACCAATTGCCAAACTGCTCACACAAGCTTGCAGCTGCGTCGAAACAACTGAACAATCTCGGCTGAGTACCGGTACCTGTTATATTATAACGCTATGCTGTGCAGATGTGAAAGGGCCTCTAAAATCCGCTCTCGTTTTGTTTTCTTTTTTCCCATTTCCAGATCCTCATCAGAAATTTTAAATAAAGAAAGTGAGTGCCCTTACTAAATTCTCTGCCCACCTTGCATTGAACTCATACCGCCACCCCTGCCTTTAAATGAAGTCATTAAAGAATCTGATGCGTTGTTTGTATTACCAGTATGTGAGAAGGCTTAATTTTGTGATGCAATGCATGCATGGAGGCCGTCATGTACCCATAATGCATCTCACATACTTGTAGTGTGTAGATGAATTTCAAATGGTTGTAAAATTCTCACGCATTGGAAGTGAATGTGAAAATGATATTCGACGAAATGCTGGCATTGGTTCGAGCCGACGTTTTCCATCTCGATTTCGAGGGATTGGTGACAAGATTCGTTAAGTGAAATCTGTCTATTAATCAGAATATGTCTACATATGATACCTTTATCGAATGAAAAACTTTACAAGTGTTTTTATTTTATTTTGTATAATAGATGTTACCCTATAATCATAAGCGCAGATCACGGGTGGAAAAGAGGGCGGAAAGAGGGGGAAGGGGAGGGCGGTGAGGGCGATGTCCAGATGAAATGATGGAGGCGAAAGTATCGTTTCGCCTCCCCAAAATATGAGTAGGGCCCTATACGGCTTCTTTTGTTTATTGGAAATCTTCAGTTTTCGGGAAATTTGTTTCAATTTTGGCGCAATTTTCTTCATTTCCGTGAAATTTGCTTCAATTTTCGTGCAATTCATTTTCGGAAATTTTCGAGAAGTTTTTATTAATTTTTGGTAATTTCTTTCAAATTTCGTATAATATCCTTCATGTTCGTGAAAATTGCTTCATGTTGTGAAATTTGCTACAATTTTCGTGTAATTTCCCCGTCATTTTCGGGAAGCTTTGATGAGAGAAAATATTGCATAACTATAAAAGAAAATGATATTGAGAAAATGATTGATATCAATGCCAAAACAATCGTAAACACACCATCTTTTAATTTTGCATACTTTGTTTTTTTGGAGGGGGTGGGGAGGGACTACTCCACTTATTCGGGAAAAATCAAGGCCTCCCCAATTCAAACGTCTTCCATATGCCTATGGAGGGGTGGGAATTGCCTTTAGAAACCCAGCCAACTGGCCAAAGATGTGAAAAAGGGTCATTCTCAACGGTCGGGCAAAAAGCCCCACATTTTTACTTCCTTGGACCTCCCGAAAAAATAACCAAGTTTTCGCCTCCCAGATTCAGACATAGATCTGCGCCCCTGCTAGGTTGTAATTGCTCTGTAAAAATTATAAATGTTGATCAATATTAATGACTCTTAATTAGAGATCACAACCTCGAGATAATCCTTAACTGATTATTTTGTTTAAAATAATTATTGGATTTGATAATAGCTGTTCACATGATATGTATTTTTTATGTTCTTTTCGGTTTTTGTCATGTAGTATACAGGTATAGGCAGTCATGGTATGTTTCTACTGCTGGTTATTTCCCCAGTCCTATAGTACTGACTATATTGGATCTATTTGGTGTTTCGCTGGACTGTTTCATGTGATCGGTCATTTGTTGCAGTTACATGAGTTTGCTGTTTTATTCTGTTTGATGCAACGACTCTTACTGGAGCTCCAAAATAATGTAAATGATATTTAACACAAACCTTTTCTTGCTGGAAAAGACGGAACATCGTACACACAGCGCACGTTTCTAGTTTTTTTTGATTTCCAACTTTGATATCGTTGCTAAATCTGACCAAAGAGATGCTGATTGTTCATATAAAGATGACGGATCAGTGTTTTGTTTTTGTTCCACAGACTGTTCATCCTTGTTATCCTGTAAACTCACATGCTCGTTGGCGAATTCATGAAGGCAGAGAATCTTAAACATCTGTGTATCTTTGCTGTATGACTTCAGAGCTGTTAGAATGGATTTCGCTGCATCGCTGTTGATCCCGCATGCAAAGCGCAACACGTTTCCCATTTCATTCACTTCTTTAGATATTCTGCAAATTTCTTTATTTCGCTTATGCACTGATAGGTGTGCAAGAAAATAAGCTGCGATGAACTCCTGAATTAACTTGTGGGGAAACGTTACAGACTGTCGTTTTGCATCTCGCACTTTAACGCGAGCTGATGAGGGTAAATATAGTATACTGGATTCTATTCTTATGATACCTATCTTGGCAGCTAAATCAAATTGTTCTTTGCTTAATTGATCGCAAAATTCTTTATTGTTCCAAATCAATTTAGAATTCCCTCGTAACCCGTTGTATGCAATTCTACCCAGAGCGATGGTCAGTGTGTGTATTTCCTCCTCTCCCTTCGCATCCGGGAACTTTCCCTGGTAATGTTCAATGTAAGTTTCATATGCATCGTTGACTAAACCCGTAAGTGTTGATGGAGTTCTTGGTCGTTTTCGTTGTGCGTTTTGCTGAATCAGCGCACAATAAAATGTCAATAGTAGCGGAACTTCACCAACCTCTTCCATCATACCACGTGACTCTAAATAAGTAATAGCCTCTTCTCCTAGTTCCGGTTTGGTCCGGAAAAACTTCTGCTTTACGAATGCAATAGTTTGTGCTTTGGTGAACCCGTTGACATTAATTTCGTTGTCAAAGCTTATACCTTCTAATTTCCTGTGTGCTGATTTCCGCAAAGTAAGAAGAAGGTTAACACTTGGAAACTTTTCTCGTCTCAAGATTGCAAAAATGTCCCTAGAGAGTTCCGTATCCTCCAATTTGCTAGACATTTCATCCAGACCATCAAGTATCATATAAAAGCTCTCAGGTGAATTTTCCATTGCCTTTTCTAACTGGACGCATTTGTCGTCAGTGACTTCTTCCCCGCAAAGGACCAAAATGGACTCAACAAATGATTTACAGTTTGGATCAAGAAGTCGAAATCGCAAGAGCATGGGCAAATTAACTCCTGGCAGACACTTTCCTTCAAGCCAGTCGTATATCAATTTCAGAGTAAGTGTTGTTTTACCTGCCCCCGCATCGCCATAGATAACCGTTCTACTGCCTGAAAGTTTTAAAATATCGCTTACTGTTTCCAGTTTTCCGCTATAAGAATCAATTACATTGAAGTTGCCAGTTTTTCTGTATTGAAGAGACAGATTAACAAAATAGGTGTCCAGATGCATAGGGTCTAACCAGGAGCTATTTTCTGTTGGGTAACAAGTTTCGTGTAGACTTTCTCCTTCAGATTCTTGCAAGTGTTGGTAACTATTTGAGATTCTGAAGAGAAATAAAGAGGAGCAGATCATCATCATCATCATCATCATCATCATCATCATCATCATCATCATCGTCATCGTCATCGTCATCGTCATCGTCATCGTCATCGTCATCATCATCATCATCGTCGTCATCGTCATCGTCATCGTCATCATCATCGTCATCATCATCGTCATCATCATCATCGTCGTCATCATCATCGTCATCATCATCATCATCATCATCATCATCATCGTCATCGTCATCGTCATCATCGTCATCGTCATCGTCATCGTCATCATCATCATCATCATCATCATCATCATCATCATCATCATCATCATCATCATCATCATCATCATCATCATCATCATCATCATCATCATCATCATCATCATCATCATCATCATCATCATCATCATCATCATCATCATCATCATCATCATCATCATCATCATCATCATCATCATCATCATCATCATCATCATCATCATCATCATCATCATCATCATCATCATCATCATCATCATCATCATCATCATCATCATCATCATCATCATCATCATCATCATCATCATCATCATCATCATCATCATCATCATCATCATCATCATCATCATCATCATCATCATCATCACCACCACCACCACCACCACCACCAGCATCACCATCACCACCACCACCACCACCACCATCATCATTATCATCACCATCACCACCACCATCATCATCATCATCATCAGCATTATCATCATCGTCGTCATCATCATCATCATCACTCATCATCATCATTCATCGTCACTCATCACTAATCACTCATCGTCACTCATCACTCATCGTCACTCATCACTCATCACTCAATCATCGTCATCGTTGTGTTCAAAAATCATGTGCTTCAGGGTCACTCGATATATCAGTGCCGTGTGCACAATAACTCAATGTCCCATGTTTTCGAGTTTAAATATTTGATAGGAGGATACTATTTTGAGATAATCAAAAAGAGCTCCCCTTTCACCATTTGTAAACACCCTTTACCTGTTTGCTTGAGTTGCTAGCCAGAGGAATTTGAGATAAATACCATCTCGTAGCTAAGCAACGGGCAAGAAGAGTGATAACCTCTTGACCTATTCTCTCTGTGCATAAGTTAAGTGTGCATAATCAGTGTACAAGAAGCTGTTGTGTTTTAGTTCAGTTTTAAAAATTGTAGTGAATCGAGTAAAAAGAAAGATTGGACTTAAGAAAGAAAAAAATTATATATAAGATTCGAGGAGAAAACATTGCTCTTAAACTTTGTGTCATTTTGTACCCGAGAACATTGGTAGCAGAGCTAGGTTGGATTAAAGAAAAAGAACTTAAAATTGGTCAAGAATGGCAGAAACGATAAAGGCATTAAAAACAGCGAGGAGAAATCGCAAAAGACAATTAACGAGAACTTTAAGCGTTTTGAAGTCAACATTTAGCAAAGAAAATGTAATCTCAAATACAATATATGAACTAGTTGGAAAAGCTGAAAAACAATTTGATGATGTTGAGGAGGTGCATCGATCTATAGTGGAGCTTTTGTCAGATGAGGAATTTGAAAAAGAGGAAAAATGGATGTTAGAATGCCAAGAAGAGTTCATGGAAGAGAAACAAAAGTCAGAGAAATTATTAGAAAAAATAAAGAAGGATAAACAAAGTGGTTAGGAAAGAAATGTTTCGAGTACTCCAAAGTTGGATGAGTTTAGACTTGCGCTAGAGCTGCCCAAGGCGGAAATACAACAATATGATGGCGATCCGACACAATTTTGGTCATTTATTAAGAACTTTGAAGTCAATGTAGCGGAAAAGTTAAGTTCCAGAGAGGCTCGACTTAGTTATTTGATTCAACCGACAAGAGGGAAGGCACGAAATAGCATAGAGTATTGTGTGTTACTAGGTGAAAAAGGCTACAATACAGCAAGAGAGATTCTTGACACGCAGTTTGACCAGCCGCATATCATATTGCATGCATTAATGGAAGAGATGCTGAATTGCCGATTGATTAATAATAATTCGGAAGCCATGTGGGAGCTCATCTCAGTGATGAAAAGATGTCAGATAAGAATGAGACAAATGGGTTATGAGAACAACCTAAATAACCCAAAGAATCTGCTAGAAGTTCAAAATTTGTTGCCTTACCAACTTCAGAGAAAATGGGCTGCGAAAGCACAAGATATCATAAATACTAAAGCAGATCCGACATTTCAAGACATGGTAAAGTTCTTGGAAACTGAAGCTGCAACACAAAATAATGTTTTTGGACGATCAATCAAAGAACAATCAGGTAGAGCCAAAAAAATTGCTACTAATTTCCCAAAGTGCGATGACATGTGTCCAAAGTGTGAAGGAGACCACAAATTGTGGAATTGTGAAAAGTTTAGAAAGTTGAATGTTGATGAACGTTGGAAAGTTGCAAGTGATAATAAACTGTGTTTCAAGTGTTTTGGAACACATAGAGCGAACAACTTTACTAGGAAAATGTTGTGTGGTATTCAAGGTTGTTCAAGTGACCACAATCGACTACTGCATCAAGCTAGAAACAGAGTCGAACAATTAAAATCAGATGACAAGCCAGAAACGACGTTGTTGGTGAGAAACAAAGATGTTCCTCTGAGAACTGTGCCAGTAACTGTAAAACATGGAGGTAGAGTTATCAAGGTAAACGCATTATTAGATGATGGATCAACTCAAACGTGTGTTAATGCAAACTTGGCTGCAGAACTAGGTATAAAAGGAACAACAGAAAATGTTACTGTGGGTGTAATCAATGGAAAAGTTGAGCAATATGAAACAATGCCTGCACAATTGAGTATTCGATTCATGGATAGACAAACAACAGCGAAACTGCAAGCCCTGACAACGAACAACGTTACAGGAACGATGTGTGCAACAGAATGGTGTAACTTAAAATCAAAGTGGCATCATTTAAGTGACATCCCATTTCCGCAAGTAAGTGAGCGGGGATCAATTGACATATTAATTGGAAGTGATTATCCTGACTTGCACATGTGCCTGGACAAGAGAAGGGGAAACCGAAATGAACCTGTAGCGAGACTAACTCCTCTTGGTTGGACTTGCCTTGGACCAATCAGCCATAGTAATTCTCAGTCATTGTTTGCCAGGTCGTATAAATGTGACGTCAGAAGCAGTGATGAAATTCTAAAGAAGTTCTGGGAAGTTGAGAATTCAGGACTGGAAAGTAATAGACCAGAATATTCCCTTGATGAACAAAGGTTGTGGACAAAGTTGCCAAGTCACTGTATAGAGCCACTGATGGTAGATATGGATTAAAATTTCCATAGAAAATGAAGAGCTACTTTAGTATAATGTGAGTATAAGTAATGTGGATATGGCCACTAAGCGTCTTGAAAGTCTGGAAAAGAGACTGAGAAAAGACACGAGTCCACGTGATGTATAAACAGATGTCATCAACAAATATGTTGAGAAAGGATATGTAACACAAGTTAAAAAGGACACAACTGAGACCAAGCGTCAGTGTTATCTACCTCATTTCCCAGTTGTGAGGTCTGATAAGGAGACAACAAAGGTGAGAATAGTGTTTGACGCATACGCAAAATACAATGACGTATCTCTAATGACATGATGGATGTGGGTCCAAAGTTACACAGAGAATTGTTTGACGTGCTTCTGCGGTTCCGTAAACACAAAGTAGCCCTGATATGTGATATCTCAGAAACGTATACGCAGATAGAAATCGCCGAAGAGGATTGATCAATGTTGAGATTTTTATCGCGGGATCCTAGCAACGCAAGAAGCCCAGATGTCTATGAGTTTAACCAAGTGCCTTTTGGAGTTAATGTTGCACCCCTCATTGCACAATATGTGTCTCAACACAATGCCAAGGAATTTGCTGGGGAGTTGCCGCTAGCAGCACAAACCGTGATAATATTGACATACATGGATGACAGTATGGACTCTGTTCCAGACACAAATACTGCAAATGAGTTGTATGACCAACTCAAAAAATTATGGGGAAACGCTAAAATGATAGCTCACAAATGGGTAACAAACGACATAGAGGTCAGGGGAAAATACCTACCGAAAACAGAGCAAAGAAGATCAAATTGAATGATGGTGAATTACTCTCAGTTAAGGCATTGGGCCTTTCATGGAGAGCAAAAGAAGATGTTTTCACGTTCACGGGACCTGCCATGGCTAAATCTAAAAACAAACTTACCAAAAGAAAGATGTTGAGCAAGATATCGTCCATCTACGACCCGTTGGGATTTCTATCACCCGTTTGATATCAGGCAAGATATTAATGCAACAAATTTGGGCAGATGAACTAAAGTGGGATGAAATTATGGAAGGGGAGCTAGCAAATCGAGGAGTGAAATGGTTAGAGGATCTGCAGAATTTAAATGACATGAGAATCTTCAGATGTTTGAGACCAAATGACGGAACAGTGCAGATCCACACGTTTGTTGATGCCTCTCAAGATGCTTACGCAGCGGTTGTATACTTATGTTGCAAGCATGAAGGGAAACGATCGTCAAGATTTGTTGCTTCCAAAACCAAAGTAGCCCCATTGAGATCCATAACCATACCAAGTTTGGAAGTCATGGCGGCAGTGTTGGGCATTAAGCTGACGAGAGCAATAATCAGAGCACTAGAAATGGATATGAACAGTGTACACTTTCGGAGTGATAGCATAAATGTGTTATACTGGATCAGAAACAGGAGCAGGATGTTCAAAACGTTCATTGCAAGCCAAGTAGGAGAATTTCAAGAAGCAACAGACCCGAATCAGTGGAATTATGTACCTACAGATATAAATCCGGCAGATGTGGCCTCTGGAGGAGCTACAGTCAGTGACCTTTAACGGAATGAGATGTGGTGGGAAGGGCCATCATTTAAAAAGAAGATGGAGCAGCCTGGCCTAAAGTGAAATTGGAAGAGCCAAAGAACAAGGAACAAAAGAAAGGAACAAGCGTTGTTGAAGTGTGTAATCTGAAATGTAATTTTGGTGGAATTTATGAAATCATGATGAAGACCGCAAAAAGAGCAATTTACGGAATATTGAATAATGCGGATATAAATGATGAGGAAGTACTTTCCGCAATTGTTGGAGCCGAGGGATTGATAAATTCAAGATTAATTACTTATCAATCAGTTAACGCCAAAAATGATGTTCCACTCACACCCAATCACTTTCTGCATGGGCAGATGGGTGGAAGATTTGCTGCTGAAATGGCAGTGGACAATACAAGCTTCAATCCACGAAAACGATGGAGAAGAGTGCAAGAACTGGTGAAACACTTTTGGCAAAGATGGCTGCAACAATACTTGCCAACATTGGGCAAAAAAAGCAAACGGAGAAATGTGAGAAGAGATCTTAAAATAAATGATGTTGTGATGATCCAGCAAAAAGATCATTTGCGTTGGAATTGGCCATTGGGGAGAGTATTGGAAGTTTTTAAAGGACCAGATGGTCATGTGCGAGTGGTGAAAGTAAGAACAATTAAAGGAGTAGTCACACGACCGATCACAAAATTGAGTCCACTGGAGTTTGTTGACTGAAGAGATTTATTTTGAGTTTTTGAAGCATAGAGGACAAATGATTTGGACATTGAATTTCTGTTGTGTAGGGAATCATGCAGAATCAATGGGGCAGAATAATCCCCGAAGACCGGAGGGTAGTCTACCCCAATGATAGTCAGAATTAGTTATGTTTCATGTTGAAACCAAAGAAGAAGAAAAAATACATTGACTTTGGCTGAGATTGAAAGATAGTAATCTAGTAGTAATGTGATATCAATGTAGTTAGTAACAAACACTGAATGCATGGAAAATAATCATTATTTGTTGAACTTTGAACAGTTCAATATTTTTTTTTCATTTAACAATGCATCATTATAATAAGTCCATGAATTTCGATTCGAGGGTTCATATTCATTAGAAGTGTCGATGCAGAGTCTCATCACTATACATCGAGGAAGGGGAGGATGGATAGGAGGATATTATTTGAGATAATCAAAAAGAGCCCCTCTTTCACCATTTGTAAAATAATCCCTTTACCGTCTTCTTGAATTGCTAGCCAGAGGAATTTGAGATATAACACCATCTCGTGGCTAATCAACGGGCAAGAAGAGTGATAACCTCTTGACCTATTCTCTCTGTGCATAAGTTAAGTGTGCATATCAGTGCACAAGAAGCTCTTGTGTTTTAGTTGGGTTTTGAAAATTGTAGTGAATAGAGTGAAAAGAAAGGATGGACTTAACAACAACAAAATTATATATATATAAGATTCGAGGAGAAAACATTGCTTTTAAACTTTGTGTCATTTTGTACCCGAGAACAAATACTACTACACTATTTATGGCTTTCCAAAATCGTACAATCAGTCAATAGTCAACTTTAATAAGGCCATCGAACGGTGCGGGTTCTTCAAAATGAAATATTAGGGGTGGAATATTAGCATGATGGCAATAGGGAAAATAAAGGACAATTATGTATCATGAAATCACTGTCATCGCCACCAACACTACCACCACCACCAACATCATTGATAAACATTATATTCTTTATCAATTCTAAGTGATCCTACCTGATTCATTATCAACTTTATGACGCTAATTCGCCATTTTTCTATTAATTTTCAACAAATGTGTTTTTTCCATTCAAGTGCAATTGGATCATTGCAAATTAAGGTCCAATGGTTTTAAAACTGAATAAAAACATACACGCCGTGCAAAACATGATATATTGGCGTATTTCACGACTTACCGGCAGACTTCAAAAGTCTTGTGGTCATTTCTGCAGCATTAACTGCAACTGAATCCATTCCAGTAACTGCAAAATGAAAATATAATATAGTTCATAATCTACAGTATAATGGAGTAACATACTTTCTTCACCCCCTTATTGGAGTTGTAAGGGATATGTCAGTATTGTGGCTGTCAATACGATAAAACGATCCCATTATCCCACACAAACACTGTTCGTTCATGAAACGTTAACCTTCTTTGGAAATGGAAATAAAGTCGAAACATTCAATTTGCATTAATCAATTCAAGATCGATTGTCTTCATCGTGGTCCCGTAGGTCCGGACTGACACACTGTTACCTATATGACAATAATCTCCACTGCTGTCTATCCTTTCTTGTCTATTGAGATGAGGTAAGAGAGGTCGGCAAGCATTGACACATATTAAATCATGTCTTATTCCAGATCTATGGATAGGTAGCTCAAGTTAAAATTTGTTTTCGAAATTTGTTCAAATTGAGTTAATACGGCCTTCTTTCAGCAATTTAGTTCTTTGATAGCTGTTCGTCTATAATGAAGATTACATTAAAAATTATTTTAACACTAGTGAGTCATATGTCAACAATGCGCACTTTCACATTGTTTGTTAAATAACTTCAAGAATTTAGTTTTTGACGTGTATGTATCGTATGTTATATATGCTGAAATATGAAGACAAAAAAACGTACGTCTCTTTTTTGTCTTCTTCGATGAGAATGGTAAAGCCCTCCAAATAAAATGGCGGAAACCATGACAATTACAAGTGGTACAAGAATCCAAAGTATAACGTGATATGCAATGCTCCTCCCGATTGTCTCCGGTGTTGTCAGGTTTGAGATGGAATTTCCATTCGTTTTTGCATCCCACATGGATGTCGTCAACAACTTTTCCTTTCCTAATGATCATGGAAGGAAACAATCTTTATAGCTTCAGATCAATATCGTTTTTCTTTTTGCTACACAAGTACGTTAATAACCTCGCCGAATTCTAAACCACCATATAACATTTATTTAAAACATGCAATTATTGTAAAAGGAATATTCCAGTAAATTTTAATAAATTATACAGGCCTATTACAGAAACAAATAATTGTAAAAACCATGTTGATATCCTTTGTTCAGTTATTGAGATGAAGTATGACATACACTTTACAAGAAAATGCTTTACACATTCGCTCAAGTACCTTACACTCTAAAAAAAAAAAAAAACTTTATTTTCTATCTTTTATCCGCAAATATGACACCACACTGTATACAGCACTTATCACTTTGGCACGAGTGAAATCCTTGAATTGAAGTGACTCGTAAACGGAATAAGACATTAACTTTTTTTTTCAAAACTATTCACAGTTATATTCCTTTCATTTATTCTGACTTACAGTGATATGGCTTTAGCTTTTCAGTTTAAAATGTTAAAACTGGACGCTACTATAGGAAAATGTACATTTTACATAAGGGCAAGGTATATTATAGATAGCAAAATGAAAATATGAAACTTCTGTCTAACATGCTTCTTTCCTAAATTATTATAATGTATGAAAAATTATATTAATGTTTGAAAAATAAAGACCTTGTGACATGTGCAAGATTGTGATAAGAATGAAATGAGGTGCAATACGATTAGTCCGTTTACAGGTGCAGTGACTCAGTGGTTCAGGAGTTGTTCTCGTATGCGAGGGGATGCCGGGTTCGATTCCCGCTGCAAGCGCTGCATCGTGCCTTTGAGCAAGACACGTTTTTCAGCACAGTGCACTCAGCTGTTAAATGAGTATCAGCAATGACATGAACATGTCTAGGGGGAGTCATGCGCTCTCATCCGATTGCGCATTTGGAACCAGACATAAGCATCGGTCCTGTGGGCCTATGGCTCGGTCCTGTGGGCCTATGGCTTGGTCCTGTGGGCCTATGGCTTGGATGGATTTAACTTAAACAGTTCAACAATTAGTCCGGCAAAAATGTCCAAAAAATGATGGAATTATGCACTTTATGATACAAGCATGAACATTGGCACACATGATGGTGAGGACCTATGAAACAATTGTGGCTATCAACTATCACAGACTTGTCCCTTAATCAATATGACTGCCATTTAAGCACATGGCCGCCGTCATGAGCTAATTTATTAAAAATTGGTAGACTGTTTCCATGATAGAAGGGTGAAGCTTGGCACGCACTTTAAATATTATTTAAAACATTATTAGGCAGAGCGCTATCGCATATCTATAGAATGACGGCTAATTGGCTAATTTTGATCAAATGGAGGCTAATTTTTGAAAATGGCGGCAAAGTTTTGAAAATCCTGGCCAATTTTCTAAAATGGCGGCTAATTGTTGAAAATGGCCGCTATTTTTCCCAAAATGGTGGATTTGTTTTGAAAATGGTCGCTATTCGGAGCTATTATAAACTATTGTTACATGCCACTTTTCGCAAGAAATCAAGGACGTTCCAGTGGGTGACGAAAATTGCGCAACATCACTGTCATGATAACTGGGTGCCGCAGTTTCATAACATTCCATGATGATCCCATATATTGACTCGTACTGATCTGCTGACACAATCTACTCCATTTGGAACATAGTGACAAAATTTCTCAAATTAACTCCATCTTCAGAGGGCTGCACCCGGCTACGACCGTGTATATTAAAGAAAAATGTTCGTAATCTATATACGCAGCTGTCAATCGGCGAGGCTTCATCAATATACAACTAACTGTGTCTGTGCTCTTACATCGAGAATTAACTCCCTTTATTCAGTGTGTGGATATTTATCATACGGTCAACTTGAAATAATATCTTAACTTAAGGAATAAATTATACGAGATGTCTCTGCTTTAAAACTTTCTGCCGCTATAAATCGTAAATTGGTTGTATACAACTGTTATAAAAGTCTTTCAATGACTTCATAACTCCTACAAACTGAACATTTTGAGAGAAATCAATAGTATTACAAAACTTTTCGCGGAACTGGAACATTTTAATGGAATACTCAAATGACTTTACACAAATACCACACGTCGCCCAAAGAGAGACTAGACATTGGGGCTACAAATTAAATGTTTTCAACAATGCAATGTGTATTCAGTATATAAGACATCACTATATAGCTTATCATGTTTTGAAGGATAATTTTACATAGTGTGGCAAGTTTTATGCTTGTATTATGAAAATTCTCAACAAATATAGACAAAATTGCTCCGGATGGTGGCCATTTTGAAAAATATCAGCCATTTTGATTAAGGGACAAACCTACGATAAACATAAAGCTAAAAACCATTTTAGGACATATCTGAGCTGTTTGCCAAGTTTCTTGCTTGTATCAAAAAGTGTACATGTCATTTAAAGCATATATTTGCCGGACTAAATGTACATTAATTAATATCTATAAAGGACGTCCTGCAGTCCTGTAGTGCCGACACTATGTTTCCCCAACAATACTCATCTTTTAGTGATATTATATCTATCTTATTTTCTCTTATAATGTAAACTTTAACATCTTTTGTTACTTTCATAAACATTTAAATTCTATACAGCAAGCCAAGTAAAAAAAAAAAAAAAAAAAAATCAGCTTGAACATATTGTTCTGTAGTATAATCCGACAAGTAAAACTGGTACTACACAGGATTAAATTTAACCAGATAATATTTTGCCCATTCTTGTTATTTAAGTTCGTGGCATACATACTTTCACACCGCGCGTTTTTTGTGTGCAAACTACCAAGATAACGAAGGAAGTGTATAGACCTTTTCAAACCGAATTTGCCAAACGTCATTACTTCTGAGCTTCAACCAATCAACTGCAAATGGAATTTTGCCTTTTTTACCCAACTAATCAACTGCAGTTGCTGGAGGAAAAGTTATAACAAGTATACGCATGCGTACTACCGAACGTATGATTAGCGTTTGAAAGCATGTTTTTTTCAGATACGCTTCGTCCCTTTACCCGCGTGAATTGTGCAGACGGTCAAGATCCCCAATATTTGATTGATTGATTGATAAGATTACCCCATAAACCATTTGTCCACTAAGGACACGTAAATTTCGACCATGTGACATAATATAAATCAGTTTTCCAGAAATTGCTGAAAATGGTATTCACTTGGTTGGAAATGTGACCTGAGGTCATCAGACCGCATAGCAACCGCGCGCATTTACCCCGAATTAAAGGATCAGCAGTGATTGTTTATATGCCATACGTACCGCACACACTGACACAGTAAACGCATACGGACTTGCCCGGCCCACGTATATCGCGCAAAGGTTTGTTTTCACTCTAGCAAATAATGTCATCTCCCGGATGTGACGTGAACCAACCAAGTGAATATAAACTGCGTTCTCGCTAAAGCGTGTGGGTTGTTCGTTTATGGGTACAACTGTTCATGAAAACCTTCAACATCTCGAAAAAATGCTCTCTACTCTCTTTGTGTTGACTATTGGTATATATTGGCTTTCCTTGATCAGTCCGTGTGGAGACTGCTTACAGCATAAGGCATGATTGGCAGAGATAAAAAAGGGGAAGCCCCTAGACTAGGGAAAAAGCAGAACAGATTTAATGCTAGTAATGAAACAGACGTAATGAAATGCGGTAGAAACTAAGAGGAGACGAGGAGTATCTGACCAACACTACGACCCGTCAACAAGAAGGCGGTAAAGGGTCGAATTATCTGAGGAGGTGCGATCAGATTTCATATTTCATATTCTAGAAGAAATCAGCGTTTGTTGGCTGTTGATGTGGCATCCGGGATGTGTTTTATAAACATACATGTACGTACGTGTAGTACCAGAAATGCTTCAAATATACTTCATATCACTGAACCAGGAATGTAGCCAGCTTGCGAGGTGACGTACATCCCTCCTTTGCATAAGAGTGTTTTTTTTCGTTTTCATTTTTGCTTCATCCCGATTTTCATATAACCAGTCCGAGAGATACTCTCAATCGAAGGTATTATATGGAACTAAATCGGGGTACATTGCATTCATAGAACTGACAACCTCAATAACAACGTACCGAAGCCGTTGTCTTAAGTACATTCGTCTACATCATTTCATACGAGCTTACAATAAACTAATTTTTAATATATATATAGGTGATGCGATAGATTTGTTGTCAAATGGAATTTTGATTGATCATCTTACCTGCAACTGTCACGTTTGTTGTTGGTATATTGAAATGAATTGATGAATTCAAAGCCACAATAACGAAAGAGTACAGCCCTGTATGCTGTGTCGTTGCATTCACGATTCTTAGCGCTCCGTCTGTGATTAAGTCATATCCCGGGACTGAATTTTCAAAAAAGCTTATTATAAACATATCATCTTTATTCCATCGGAAATCACGTATTCCATATTTTTTTGTGAAATTACACGCAATGGTACCGGTTTCATGTACATTAAGTACAAGTGTTGATGGGCAGAAAACATCCACATCAGCTTCCGTCATCACTCCTGTGGAAATGGAAACGGCAATACAGCCATAATATTGGGTTTACTTTATCTGTAAATCTGCATATATCAGTCCAGGAGAAACCTTAATTTTCAGGATCATTCAGATCCTTCAAGTTAATAGTTTTAATGCAATGGAAACCTATGTGCACCAATAATGCACTACGCGTCCCATATGTTTGTACTGTGTAGACGAATTTAAAATAAATGTAGAAAATATCAATTTTATGGAAATAAAAAAAATGGGCAATAAATCGCAAAATTCTTGAAGTGAAAACCATGTTTTGGTCTAGTTATATCTCCTTAAACTGTGAAAGTATGTATATGTTACCCTTATTACTGACAGACAGTTAGCACTGTTGGTCAGCATTAACTGATTAATGGCTTTCAATGATAGAACAAAAATCTGTTGTGAGCTCTTAGATATTTCTTTATTTTAATATTCCTAAAGGTGAAGGTACACATAGTGATCAGGTACACTTAGTGATCAGTACACTTAGTGATCAGGTACACTTAGTGATCCTAGTACAGTGAAGGTTCAATGAAGGTTCTTGCTGGCTGGTTTTAATCAAGATTTATATTTTGTTGTTCTGTAGATTACTAATAGTCATTGGCGGCGGAAGATGTTCGAATATAGGAGGGGAAGGGGGGGGGGGGGGGGAGGGCAGAGGATGTGCCTATTTTCAAAACATGTAGCACAGTAATGTAGCTTTATAAAGTCACCCCCTCCCCTTCCCTTAACCCCCAACCAACGGAAAATTCTAAAACTTTTTATCTTTAATGGTGACCCATTTTTCATCTGTATTTAATTTACAGCTTCAAAAATTCGAGATATTGTGATTCAAAATTCGGTAAAATAGAAATATTTTATACCAAAATCTACCAACTTTTAGACTTGATTAACCAATTGTATTGATAATGAATCGGAATATATTTAATGTCTTAAATAATGTGAAAAGCAAATAAGGGTTCCTTAATTCAGGGGTCATCATTTTCTTGCTGAGAATTAATGTAACATTATATGCATAAATTATTTTAGACGGCCCAAATTCACACCCAGTTTTCAGCGAGTAAGTGGCAAGGGTCCCCATATTATGTTTTGTGCAGAACACAAATTAAAGGTGCTCCACAAGTGACATTTAGGATATTTTGCTTGATGTTTGTGTTACTTTCTTCAATTTGTCAATAAAAAAGATCAATTATAATAAGGGGATTTAATATATTTCTGTATTTTTTTACCATGTATTAAATCGGGATTTATATATTCATCACGGCATTAGTTCGTTGTACATTTTTTCACTTTTAACTGCGAAGCCTAATCAGTTACGTAAAGGAGGGATGGGGGTGCAGGGGTACAAGGCCCGCTAATGATTTTATTTGGAGTAAGTACCATTTCCCCACCCCAGTAATGAAAATATGACAAATTGATTTTGTACAGTCATCTTCCCTTCACACTTTTACTTTTTAGTGTGCAAAGTCGACACACAGACGAATTGTGAATATTTTGGATAAGCCCTATATTATTTTAACATGCTATGTGTTTTGATCTTGTCGGGTCAACTTTAGGAACCCTTTTCCCTCTCTCTACCAGTCTACGGGCCTGTATATTCCACTTTATGGGACAAATAAGGATGTGATAAAGGTCTGAGATTATTTTCTATACTAGGACATCAAATCAAATGAACTCCTAATGATTATATTTTGGGACATGTATCACCCCCCACCCCCACTGAAGATAACTGGGATGTCAAATCACGTTCCAGCTGTCCAATCAACAATGATTGATCATAGATGTAAATTCTAATAGCTGATACAGTTTTGTAATTTTGTTTATGTTTCCAATGATATTATGAAGGTCTGCGAACCACTCCGAATTTCAATATTATTGAGTAACTTTGATTTGGAGCCCCAATGTACCCTTGTGCAAATTACGAAGAGAAATGTTGGCTCTGTTTATGTAATTTTACCAAATTTAATTGGTTTTAAGCATAATTCTTATGAACGTCTCTGAATCCCTTGTTTCGTGGTCGTACTGATCCGAGGGCGGCCCTCTCAGTATAGGGCGCACCCAAGTGGGGTTTTTGGGTGCCGCACTTCCTTAGCTAGACTGTAGGGATAATGCCATCTAATTTTTTAATTTCCAGAATTATGGTCCAAATTTTTGATATTTCTAGATCTTGATCTAATATTTTGTGATTCTTCATAATCTTTGTCTCACTAACCCTCCAAATGGCTGAAGTTAGATCATTTTAATCCTAAATTAAGTACAATGTTAATTTTTGTTATTGCCTGATAATATTTTCTATTATTTGTCAACTCTCATGTAGTCGATTACTTACCAAACAGCATTAAGAAAAATAAAGCTCTTAAGCATGTATAATTCATGGGTGAAGTGCAGATGGTTTTCATTATTGGATAGTTTGAATCCCAATCAGCTCTCCCAACATTCCGTAAGCTTTTCTCTCCTGAAAGTTAAAATGCAATAATACATCAATATCTTCTTCAAAATCAATAATGTAAAGAATGATTTGAATTACACAAAACGTATCATAAATTTCCATCCAAATCAAGAGAAACCCTAGTTTTAAATTTGTAATGACGCAATATTCCAAACCACAGCAACTTACTTAAAGGGATATTCCAGTAAATTTATGATAAAGAACTTACAAAGAAACAAATCATTGTAAAAATCATGTTGATATCTTTTTCCGTTTAAAAGTCATCGCATTTCAAAGATATACGAAAATGAAAATTCACGGAATGATTCATTTAAAACTAAATCATTTGAAAGGTTTCCAGTGGTGGTGGCTGCACGCCATTTGGCACTGCCACTGGTTAAGCAGTTTGTTTTGCTTATCCTCTATGCAACCACCGTTAGATGGGGACATTAGATGCATCTTCAGTTAGTGCTGCTTACCAGATATGTGATTGCTTCACATTTTCCTCAAAAGGTTCAGGTGTTGGTGGTAATGCTTTCAGTTTTGGTGGTGTGGTTAAACCCTTCTTTTCTCAGTTTCTATCTTGGATAACCACACATTGTACCTGGCATCAGACATGGTATCCTAGGTATTTCTCCCATAACAGGATGCAATAAATTCACTTAGCCTCTTCTATAAAATATATTTGTATATATATATCTTCTATAAAATATATATTATATATATATATATATATATATATATATATATATATATATATATATATATATATATATATATATATATATATATATATATATATATATATATATATATATATATATATATATATATATATATATATATATATATATATATATATATATATATATATATATATATATATATATATATATATATATATATATATATATATATATATATATATATATATATATATATATTGTTCTCTCTTGAAACATATATAAAATGATTCATCACTGTGAAATAAGAATACCATAACATTATTTTCTTTATAAACAACAAAGCAGCAAAATTATATGCTTAAACATAAACATAATTATTGACAAATTATATATGATGATCTGTACTTTGTTGTGGAGGACATTAAGGACTATTTTTGAGGGTCACATATGTTTTGCGTATAATATGTGACGTCTGCTAGCCTGCTGACATGCACGTTCGATTCGAGTAGCACTCTTTATGTTGTAATCACAATAGCGATCAAACACAACATGCACATCAAACTGGCTTAGTTTGTTTAAGGTTTACTTTAGAATCCATCAACATATTCTTGTACCGTGCCATGCGAAGGCAAGTGAAGGGTCCAAAGAATGGCACAGCTATCAACTAATATCGCTCATGGCTTCTGAAGTGTTTAGACAGATTGTTGTAGTTTATTTTTTATTTTATACTAACGTAGATGTTGGGGGCAAAGGCAATGCAATACAGAAAATGTTACTCCTACGTATCGAGGAGCCATTAAGCCAACAACCGTAGAGATAATTAATTTAGCGTCAACAGTGGTAGCAGATTCGACCTTCACGCACTACCTTTTGGTAACCATGGTCACCACTTTGCGTGATAAGGACTGGTGGAATCCTCTGGCCACTTCTCTTCATTTTCAATTTGAACTTTTTTGCCAATTACAACTGCATTGCAAAAAATGACTGTTTCATGGCACACCCTGTCTGACACAATGTCAATAAGACCAGTCAGCCAGTTGGATAGTCATCAACATATAGTGGGTCAATGCATATTTGCAATTTCTGTCTGATGTTGTCCCTGTCCTTGGCATCCGATTTCAGACGAGCTGGCATTTCTTCTTTGTGGGATGCCACTTCATTGGACGTCTTGCTGGGCCTTTTCTGCTAAGTCCTTGAGGTGACGGCTACATATGTGGAGGATAAGTGCACACTGTTTCACGGCTGAAGGGTTCAGTGTTCTGTCAACAAGACCACTTAGACCATGTCCATAACAAATAAATGTGGTTTCAATGAAGATGTTAGACCAAATTGGACTCTATAGGTGGCGCATCGCATGTTGATCTTTCAGGAATGTTTCACACACCTGTTTTGGAGGGTACTCCATATATCGCAGGTAGTACCGTATCCTCCGAATAGTTGAGATGTCCAGCTGCAAAAAGTATGTCAGCATTAAATTCACAGCCCACAGGTGTAGTAGCCACCCCCGCCCCCCCCCCCTCCGGTTTCAGCTCGAATAAACCACATCATGATAACAACCGGCTTGATCAGGTTATCCACCCAGAATTCTTCCGTTTTCCTATTGGTTATCTTGCTCGCAAGGGTTTCCATTATATGATTCTGCTCAGTGTTCTGACAGTCTGATCTGAACTTAGTGTTGCGCATAATTTCTTCCGCTACAAGTTAGCAAGTCGAAGGGCTCCTTGTATTTTGTGGAAAGTATTTTCCTGACAGCATACGATTAACTCCTCCAGGATTTCAGCACATCTAATCCACTCTAATCCACTTCCAGCAACTACTGTTCCAACACATCCCACATATATTAGTTAAAAAGTTTATACAAGAGCATTACCACCAGATATAATTGTTTGCACTGTTTTATCATCAATACAAAATTTTGAGTGAAAGACTGGCAAATGTATGAATAATCTAATTTTGAATAAAATGAATCAGAAGATTGATAACAGTATTTTCAAGTATACAGTATACAGTTTATTTACGTGATGTCAACATTAATATTTTGTTAATTTTAAATTTTAAATGCAAATAAAGATGTTTGATATAACCGAAGCTCATATATTGTGTGAACAACACAGTCTTGGACATAAAACCATTCTTTTAGGCGCTCTACAAGCAATGATTTTGTAACATATTTTGCACGGTGGTGGTCATCTTGCCGTCAGGTCATTAGAATGGTCAGAAATGGAATCTATGACATGAGCAACATAGTATTGGACACTGAAATTACTCTTACAGGTGCTCTTAATGCAAAGATATAACATGTTGTATATGGTGGCGGCCAACTTGGATATCTCAAAACGTTTAGGAACATTCGAATCAGCAGATCTCAAAGATATAGAAACCAACAAAAACATCGCATGAACCAAATGTTTGGTTCAGCCCAATATTGGGGTTTGCGCACTAGACTAATGTTGTTCAAAACGCTAACAATGCTGACCAATGCAACGAGTTGCGTTCTTGTAACAATGACAATGATCAGATGATACGAATTTTCCAACTGCAATTTGTAATAACAATTGATTGGAGAAAAAAAAAAACACAAAATATATTTACTGCCAAAAAATGACACTGGAATGTTAAGATGATATTAAATTAATAATCAAACAATAAATGTTACAAGTAAGAGTAGAGATTAGTAAATGATATTTCAACATTAGCATGCAAAAACATAAAACTTTGACTACAGATATCTTGACTCCTTGACGCAAGCAATAATGAATTAAGGCTTATGCGTAATTTGCGGTAAGACCACAGCATGTACAGCTCATGCTATTTCTTTGCCTTGTGCACTTGGGTGAGACATACAGTTTGTTGAGACCAGTGTCGCCGAGAGTGGGTCAAAGGGGGAATTGCCCAAGGCCCAGGGTCCAAGGGGTCGTAAAATTATGAAAAAGAATGTGCATTCTAAAAATTGCCCAAGCCTGACAATGGCGATAACGGTTTAAAACCAAAAACAAAAGATGACCTTGTTTGTTTGCTCGTCAGATTTTTTTGATATGCGGGCCTGGATTTTCAGTTTGCCCCTCGAGCCCCGCGATCCTCTCGGCAGCCTTGCAACCAACCACATACAAAAACTACCGAAAATTTCTTAGATCTGGGCCAGCAGTTCTGATAGATGACCGACAACAATTACAAAACATCACCTCACAAATCTGACCCAAATCTGTCTCAAACTGAGATGTTGGCTGAACGATGCTTTGCCTATTGCCTTTATGGTTACTATTAATCTGAAAGAATAATCCTAACTGATGAAGAAGGTCTAAATTTAAATGATGTAACTTAATAATGATAGGCCCCATCCAGGGTCACTGATTAAGAAATGAATTCTGGAATTACGAAAACATAAACATCCAGATATTTAGACCTACTGGTACACTACACGGTGTCGAAGTCTGTCTCAGCCTACAATCTTGGACAAAATTAGTTGTTTCGTTCTTAAGCCCCTTTTACCCGCCTTTATGTTGGATTGTGAAGAGGATCATCCCGGGACAATTTCGTTTTAAGAAACATTGAAATGAGATAAAAGGGGGAAAGTGGGACAACAATTTTGTCCAATATTGTAGGTCCTGTTCTTAAACAACGTCTAGGTCTTCTTGTTATTACTGTATCGTGACAGAATCAGAATCCAACGTCAAACATCGTAATAAACACACTTAGGCTCAATATGACTATGGGTACGAACATGAAAAAGCTGTATTACGCTTAGTACGCTTGGTACGCTTTAGCGTGTTAGGCAATCGAATTTCTCGTAATTTCGGTCCCTTTAAAAATGAGAACAAAATACCACAAAGGTACATCGTATTTCAACGTCTTTCCTACTAAAAGATGACAATAATTTGGTAAATTGAGCGATGAACTACAAAATCCGCAAACTTTCGTCTACCGATTGTGATGACGATGTGACCATATTTCAGTCACATTAGTGATGTAATGAATATGTTTACTCCTTGTTGAAAGGAATCGATCAGTCATGAATAAACAATTTGGGAATTGAATATGAATATATCAAAATGAAAAGATCATGGTCCATAAAAAAGCGTTGTGTTTTCTGTAACCTGAAAATTTATTTGATCGTAATCTTAAAATATATATAACCAACTCATATTGGACAAACATAACCTGAAATTGATTTTATTTTATCTTAATATTAAAGCAATAATTTAAGAAAGCCAACTGGTATGAGACAACTCACCCATTCAAACTTACTATAGCTAACGTGTGCATGTAATGGGGCTCTTTTAAACGAGCTACGTTAAAGAGGCTCTGTTATTCAAATGAACAGAACAAATGCTGCTTATTTAAATAATACTTTTGCTGAACGACCAATGTATATAATTGAAAAAGGACTTACTTTTCCTGGACGGTTTACACTGTGGTACTATAACGATTAATCCAATTATGTATTACATCTGGGTGATTTCTTACGCTATATCATTATTTTGGATTTGGTATCATTTGCAAAATGTTCCTATGAACGGCATATGCTCGATGTATGACTATAGATAATATACTTCGGCACAAAGTCTATCCATAATGCAAATATGACAAACTTGAAAACGACTATTTATGGCTTTTGATTGACTATCGGGAAGCGCAAACAACTTGGCATACAAAATAAGATAGAATAACAAGTACAAAATGCACAAATGTATTTGCGTGTTAACCAGCCCAACTAGCAGACTAGTGTCACATAATAATATTGAGTTGGAGATGAATGAAGGTGCAAAAGGTGCCGCTCACGGGTTTTATATGTTACGTGATTCAATGCATATGAAAACCGCGCGTAGGCTTACATCTACTGTTATTGCTTAAAATCACTATTGACATTTCATGAATGATAAATAGATAAAATGTTCAAAAAGTGTCATTTCTCATCATTTCGATTATTTCTAAGAGTGACCGTGTTGACGTCACAGAGAGTCGCCTTCATAAGTTTCGACCCTCGAAATTTTCTCCTACTGCAAGACTCACTGGTCTTAGATGAATCATATGATAAGAATGTTGTCATTACTCCCACGCTGTTTATATATAGGATTAACAAGCTAAGGTCAACTGCGGAAAACACATGAAAGATTCGCGCCCTTACATCAGCTAGGTTCGGTTTTTCCACATGTTAGAAAATCGAACATCTCAAGGCCACCGAAAATGTACGCATCGCTGCCCTCACACTCCATACATACAGTGTACAATTATACATACGGAGTACATTTCAGGAATGGCTTAAGCGGATACAGCGTGTACATTATTGAAGAAATATTGAGTGAGGGCGCTGGAAGTAGCAATGTCGTAGATGTGGGGCACAATACTGGCATGAAAGAACCGCCAAAACGTTACTAGGCCTATTTTAGTCAAAGCCTGAATCAACCAAACTGTAATTGCATGAATTAAAGAGGGAAGTCTCGTCTCGAATTACATCGCAATGACGTCAAAAAGTACAGGAGCAGTACTCACACACGTCATCAAAAATCGACTATGCAATCGATTAGAGATTCAGAAAAGCTTTCGTTATGTATTGTGTGTATGAAGATATAGATATATAACTTACATGTACGTGCGGTATTGTGCAGTGGTGTAGAAGAGGGGGTGGCTCAGGAGGATGAGCCCCTAGCTATTTTCGAGGGACCTCCTAGCTATATTAAATAATCGCACATTTCGAGCAGATAACACATTGTTGCATGTCAATAACTTTAAACATCGAGGAGAAGAGCCCCCCCCCCAGCTCACAATTTAGCTCTACACCACTGTATGCATGGTACCATGACACAGCAAGCCAAATTTGTCGTTAGTTTAATAGATATTCAAACCGTAAAGGCACACCAAAAGGTTGTCAGATTCAAAAAATTCAAATGAGAGAACCGAATTGTAATTATGATGTCCTTATGCGCCGTGATCGCTACTTTAACCAAGTCATAAACAAATTTGATCGAGTACTAATCAATATTCATAACAGTTGATTTACAGAAAGAAAAAAAAAGAGGAAAATGACTTTTGCGAATGTGGACATCCTCCCTCCTCAGTTCTTCAATTCTTGAAGAAACCTCGTTCATTTTAATTTTTGAATGATATTATTCTCATTGAATATCTCGTTATGACACATGCTGTGATAGTAAACTGGTAAACCTTTTTTGTTATATTTCTAAATGAACCAAAATAAGATAACAACAGCATTTTATATATCACAACAAACAGCAAAAAGCAAAAAGTGTATTAAAATCGGTCAAAATGGATCATTATACAGCATTCTGAGTTTCGAGGTCATATTTTGATAAATCATGCATCTTATATTTACATTTATGACATCAGAGAGAGAAAACACAATGACTTTCCTATGTTAATGTATCATCTTTTCAATTCTTCACCAACATTCTTCCAATGTAAGCAGTCGAATGTAATCGAGGGGTCTGACAAGATGACCTGCTGAACACGCTGGTTTAACAAGGTAGCCTGTCTGCTTGTAGGCTTAAAAAGGCTGGCATTGTCAAGCAAAAATGTTGCATAGGCGTTGGTATGCTATGCTGGATTGAGATAAATAACAATAAAAAGGATATGGTCGGACCAAATATCAACAAAAGTGATGGAGAGATAGATGCTTATGTAGGTCAGTGCTTTTTTGGAGATGAGCAGAAGGTACAAGTGGAACAGCAGAATCCTGGATATGCGTGGCTTGAGTTTGGACTAGAGCTTTTCATTTTATGTGAGGCAGGTGAAGCGGTGATGTCGTGGTGAGGTGGTTTTATTTGCAGTGAAAAGGCAGATTACCTCACGTTGTTTAGATCGTACACATGATTTGGCGATGTGATTTCCTTCACAGTGTGGCGTACAATTGGCAGACAATTGGCGTACCTGTGACCGTCACATAGACAACAAGGACAGCGGAGTGTCCCTGTGTTCGCCTGCCATCCTCTACAACTTCCTCAAATCAACAGAAGTGGTCAGGTAAGGTCACTCTGTCTCCGCTAATTACGAACCTTTAACCCCCATAGCTAGGGCATTTCCCGCATCTGGGGGAAAAGAGAAGCAGGTTTGACACCACGGCTCCCCTTAGATAGAGTACCTGTCGGGAGCACGGGGAGTTTGCATGGGTGTGAGAAGAAATCATGTCTGACTTGTGGGTACTCCAGACACTCCAGGAGGATTACCATCTGGAGTTCAACTCCCACACCTAGTGGGGGCGTCCTCCCTCCAACTCACATACTACATGTTCCGGCGTTCGAAGGGCTCCTCAGAGAAGAAATTTCGGTCCGGCTCACTATAAGGGCAGCAGAACCGTCGCACCGTGGTTAACCCCTCCACACTTTCCTTGGCCCCAAAGACAAACAGGATATGGAGACATATCTTGAACCTGCAGCCTCTGAGCAAGTTCATTAAACAAACAAGGTTCAAATGGAGACCCGTCACGTAATCATTCCGCAGCTACGTCATGGTTCGTAGACATCTTAGACACCTGCCTTAACATCCCAATCAATCGGGATCACGGGCGCTTTGTGGCGTTCCTCTTTGAAGACCAAAAGATTGTTTGCTGCGTACCTAAGAAAAAGCGGTGTCAGGATCTTTATGTAACTAGACCACTGACTGATAGTAGCGGATGATCAGGGGACGGCGGCTTCCCACGTCCTCGATCTCACTCACCCACCGCTAAGGCTAGGTGGCCAACCAGTGGAAGTCAAACCTAGTACCTACTGAGACTCCCACTTACCTGTGGACGATCTTAAACTCAAGTTTCGCTGGGGTCGTGTCTACCCTGCCAGGGAACATAAACTAGCTGTCCGGGTTGGAGTGGAACTGATATTGGGGAACCCACCATAGGCGTACGAAGCATCTTTCTCTGGGGCTGCAAATTTCGAACTTCAAATTTGCATATCCCCACCTTCCCCTACCCCCACCCACTCACCCTAATACAAATAGATATGAATATATACATTGTTTGGTTCTCATACATTTCAAAGGAATTCTTTGGAAAATAGTAAGTTTGTTGTTAGAATGCTCAACTGGGATCATATTGTAAATTTACAGGTACAATATACATTATAGGCCTATTCAATAAGCGTTAGTAGACTATTTTGACTAGGGGTACAACACACATTAGATACACCGAGGACCTCAAATAAACAGAATTATCCCATTTAAAAAAAAGTAAGAATTTCACCTTTCCGGATATATGCTATTTCCCGTTTTTGGAGGCAAAAATGGAAACAAATTTGTGAAACTGAAAGAAATTTTCCGGGGAAATGGGGAAACTTATTCCAAAAGAATTATAAATTGTCAATATAAAATGATTAATATTGAATTGAATTTTTTCACAATATTTAAAAATTGGGCAATATTTTCCGAAAATTGCGGGTGATTTTCCGATTAGCAACAGCCTTTAATCATGCAGTTAATGCAACATTTATTTACCAATGTCATTGTCCGCTTTTAAACGGGAATATTTGGTAGTTCTTTAGTTTTTTCGAAAAAACAAAACAAATCTGTGACAAAAATAAAGGGGGGAGGGGGAGGGGGATTTGATATACATTTCACCCCACTTTTGTTACAGAGGCTTAATCCCCCCGCCCCCATCCTTGTTTCCTACGCCTATGTAACCAGTGTCACACGCGTGAGTATGACTGTTGTCCTGGGGTACCTAGCCTGAGAGAGAGCCTCGTGGACGTGTTCTCATGAGGGTTCTACAGTTTCATTTGTTATCTTACCTCGTCCCAGCATCATGATCATCAGATGATCTTGTCCAATGTATATCTTGCTCTTTCCATGCTTATCTGAACTTATACTTCGGATTGTTGGGGTGAGCTCTTTCTCATGCTTATCTGAACTTATCCTTTGGGCTGTTGGGGTGAGCTCTTTCCCATGCTTATCTGAACTTATCCTTTAGGCTGTTGGGGTAAGCTCTTTCCCATGCTTATCTGAACTTCTCCTTTGGGCTGTTGGGGTGAGCTCTTTCCCATGCTTATCTGAACTTATCCTTTGGGCTGTTGTGGTGATATATAAGACACCAGCAGGATGGAGGGCGTAGCTGTGATCACCGCTGATAGGAATCAGGCCTTATATCAATTAAACTGTTATTAAACGTCGTTAAATATTTCTGTTGTGTAGATTTAAATCTTCTTAACTTGACAAATATAGTTCTGCACAAATAATTGCTTCAATTTCATAAAATCATTCATCTTGGCGGACATTTTGGCAGCATGCCTTTTTGCGGTCAAAGGAACTCTTCTTGACTTTAAATCTGTCTTTCAATTATAAACTTCAAGCGTATATTTTTCACGAAGTGGCGAATCTGTAATTTTGGCAAAAATGAGTTGTATGCATAATCAGCCGTTGTATGGCGTCACAAATATATATTGTGTATGGCGTGCTTTACATCGTCACCTATTGGCGGTTTTCTGGATACAGATAGTGAACTTTGGCAAATGTGCACATCACTGTTCGATTGTTTTTTTCACGAACTGACGAATGTCACATTCGCCACTTCAAGAAATAAACAATATCCTTCTTGAGGGACATTTTTTTCTTGAGGTTGACGAATCTGCTAGTGCTGTTCATAATAATTTTCCTTTATGTTGCAGGTTACCACAGTTTGTCGTTTTTTTGCTTTTTATGTTTGCTTATGGAGCCTCCCGGCGATTTACCTTCACCTGCCACTGCCTACGTTACCTGTATCGACCTTTCTATCCTAACCCACCTCATCCTCGACTTCAACTGGACGGTTACTGAAGACCCTTGTAGTAGTGAGCATTACCCCATCTTGATTCACCCCAGCTCCCAAATCCCCACAAACCACATCACTAACTGGGATCTCAAGAAGACCGACTGACCACCTTTCGAAACTCTTGGTAACTCTCATTTAACCCTTAATCCTCTGGACAACTAAGATCCCACATACCACTTTAGTAGCACCTTTATTAACACAGCCTCTTACACTAACGCAAAACCTCCAAACGGCCCCCCTTCCCCCTCCCTTTCATTCTCCAAAACAAGTCGGGGTTCACCACAAGAGCATAACTGTCATCAAGAAGAAGAGAAGAAAGCCCTTAGAAATTTCAACCCATTCCGACCACACATAACCCAACCACAAACAACCTGAACTCTAGTTTCGCGTCTGCGGTGCCATATACAGGTGTATTATGGAAGATAGTAAACCAAAACCTGCTACCAGATAACATCATCTACCAGTTTCTGAAACATCTCTCCAACAAAGCTATTTAAAACCTCCTCAGTAAACTCAACCACATCAGGACCTCCCACTCTTTCCCGCAATTTAGAAACAGACATCATCACCTCCATCCCTAGACAGGGAAAGACGGCAGCAACTTTCCAGCTACCAACCCATTGCCCTCACCTGCTCTCTTTGCAAGATAATGGAACGTATAGGCAATTTGAGACTCGATTGGCTCAATAGAATACACCCCACCAAAGTGAGGTTTTGGAAAACGGTGCAATGCCCTAGACCAATCAAT
Source organism: Chiridota heheva (assembly GCA_020152595.1). Classification (NCBI taxonomy): domain Eukaryota; kingdom Metazoa; phylum Echinodermata; class Holothuroidea; order Apodida; family Chiridotidae; genus Chiridota; species Chiridota heheva. The sequence goes on from JAIGNY010002061.1 coordinate 44,596, forward strand.
CAAACCCAACACCGTTAGACGTGAAGCCTCTGTGAAGAAGAAGAACTGCATTGTCATTGTCATGACCTTGAGAAAGCCTATTAAACAGCTTTGAAGTATGGCACCACTCATACACTTTTTCATGTCCACACCAGACTCGTCTTCATCCTCCCCCATCCACGGGAAGAAGGTGTACCCCAAGGCAACATTCTTTCCCCAGCTCTCTTCGATCTCAATTTAAAGCACATAGCCGACAACCTAGGCCCCAGCATTAAGTTAGCCCTCTCATCTGACAACTTCGCTATCTTTTACTTATCCCCAACTTTGCTCTCATAAAAAACACCTCTAGCTCCAAGCGACAAGTGTTTATTGCTTTAGTTCTCCTTAGACAAAACTGTTTGAATGTACTTTTGCCACCTCAACAATCTCCACCCTAACCACCACCTTACATTTAACGGAAATCACATTTTAACTATCGACCACACGCCACACCCGATTCATGCAGGGGGTTAACGCTTGACCCCAAGCTCACCTACACCACTCGTACCGAGCTAAACTACGGAATTGTTGTCTACTGCGCCTCCCACCTCCCACCTTAGTAATATTCACACCATCCAAAACGAGGCGTTAGGACTCGGCTTAGGCGTATACAATACTTCCCCAACCAAAACAATATTCACAACCGCACCAGATGCCCAAATTTCTCCGACCACTTTAAATTTTCGACAGGAATAAAACTCTGTCCCATTTGATCGGCTTACGCATCACGTCATACCTTCACCAATTAGGCATCACTCCCGAACTTCTCATGACCCTCTTGCCCAAAATGGGTTACCCCTACCACTCACTTCCATACACAACCTCATTCTCCGTAAATTCCTTTCAAACCTTTCGCCATCCTTTTCTTCTGGATACCCAAACAATCATGTGGGCATCCCTGGCCACGTGACTGTGCTGCTAAACGAGCACTCCACTTATTTCTACCGCATTTCCCCATACCCATGGCGATATCAAATCCCTCATAGTTGTTCATGTCCGCCACTGCTGGCAAACTAATTAAGACACATAGACAGATAACAAATTCTACAACATAGAACCCACCATACCCTCCAACCTTAACGTTTCCCTTAAAGACGAAATGGACATCACCCGCCACACTCATTTCTCTCATACCTAATTAACTGTCCCCATCCCACCACTCTGCAATAACTGTCACAGGAATTTAACAGTCAACTACATCTTGATAGATTGCCTGCTCTCCACCATCCCCGGAGCATCAAAACTCCTTCAATTCCATTATCGAGCTCTTCCACTACCGCCTCCCCCCACCCCACTCTTTCCCCAAAATAATTTGCTTCCTATATTCTACCTATTACTATGTTATATCTAAACCTCTTCTTTTCCTGACTACCTGCTGAACACCACACCGTCCCCTCAACTTCTTCACCTCTAACAATCTAATCTCTCGGGCACTATTTTACAATCCTGGTGCCGTATACAAATTTCACTTAGCTAAAATAATCAAGAATGTTTCAAAAACCTTAAAAATGCCCAATTTTCACGTGAAGACAGTTGACCTGCCAAAAACATTTTCTTATTTTTATGATTTACAGAATTCAAACATGATGCACAATTGTCACGTGACGGCGACACCTGCAACGGAAGGTCAAAAATATTAATCAATCTATTATTTTTTCATATTTTCAGCATTTAATATAAAGTGCCTGCTGCCTTGAGCTGGCAAAGACCTATCGCGGGATAAATAGGCCTATGAATATTGTGGGATCAACATGTTTCCTCACATGTCACTCTTCGACCAATTCATACTAACCATTACCTGTTGATAATTATCAAGTAATATATCAAGTAATCTATCAGTATCCGAAAAAATATTTACAGTTATAGAGTTTATCCTTTAATTCTACTGGATCGTTAACAGGTTAATACTAATTTTGTTGTTAATATTGACTATTATTGGAAATTTTCTGATATTGTCCAATATTTTGAAATTACATTGTGAGAATTTAAATGACAATGAGAAGGTTTGGATGAGCTTGTTTGTTACTTTAAATAAAAATCTCTCCCTTCAGCCCCTTTTTTTAGAAGGAGGGGGCTGGGTGAAGAAATACTTTTCATGACGCCAAACAGCTTGCTGCAGAAGGAACGGCGGTTGTCATTTCAAGCTGACGGCAACCAAAAGTAGACAAAGCCCTGGAACAGCTTCGTGAACTCTGCGTGAAAGTTTTAGGCATATTGTGTCATCAGGTAATAAAAGAAGACGGAAAAGTTGACCAAATAGGTAAGTGGATTTGAAGGACTGAATGAGGAGGTGAGGAGTCAATTCCTAAACATATTGTAGCATGTTATTGTTACTTGTGAATATGGTAGGGGAAAGTGGGAGAAAGGCATTCTTGTGGAAGAAATTATCACTCTTCCACCACCCACTTACCTCACAGTATCGGTTAGGGCTGTTAGAAATAAGGCATTGATTCCCAATTCCGATATTGTATTTTCCCAACAGCCCAGGCAAACCTAATGTCTAGGGTCTTGCTAATATTCCCGTCATTCGGACTAGATAGTCAAAAAAGATTCCCAATGATTTGTATTCAAAATTGATGTCTTACGCGTTGTGGATTTTCGTCGCCTTTGTTCATAAGATTATATTTAACGTGTTGTTTAGGGATCATAACTACTTGATTCTGAAATAACAGCAAAGAAAAACAAAATAAAATTCGAAACAACAAGGAAAAGAAAAAGAAAAAAGAGTAGCAAATTAAAACTCAAAATGGGAATATTCTAAACATGAAAACTTAAACAATTCAAAACGTAAAAACTTATAAGTTGAAAGTCGGTTCATTAAAACTTGAAAAATAAGGGAGTTTTGCGTCTTGATTTAAAAATAATCCACTGAAGTTCTGTTGCAAGGTTATGAACTTCTTAAATTTAATCCTAAACGGGATCATGTTCAGGTCACAATGGCACGGTCACAAAACGGATTAATGAAAAATTTGCATATTTTTGTATGACTTCTTTACCTTTGCAAAGTGTGTTACAATTTTCCTAGAATCACACCGATCTTTGTTTCCCATTATTGCATTTTCAAGTTGCCTTTACGTAACAACTCCCTGCTTTACCGCACAGACTGACAGAGGAAATGTGGCAAGAATTTTCCTGCATGCAGCCCAGTTTCTTTCAACGGTCATATGTATTTGTCATAAAAAGGTTCATAATTGATCCTGACCTGACCAAACCTGGTCCTGACAACTCTTCAATATCGCCCTGAAGACCAGTGAAAAAGTGCCGTTGGGAATTCCTGTGTGCCTATTTCCCAAATATAAAAGAAATGTTTGCTTTGTTTTTTTTCCGTGAAGAAATAAAGATAACAAAATTGAAAGGACTTGTTTTGAAACGAGTTTCACCGAAATTGATGAGACAATGTAATGATCTTTAAAAGCCGCATGGGTGAGGTGCCCCGAATGATGATTGTTGAAATCTAAAAATTTAATAGATGATTCTATTTTCAACATAATTTTACTTTTGAAATTATTGATGTAAAAGAAGTTCGCATATTGGGTCTAGGGAACAAAACCCCAATACGTTTCCGTAATTGTTGATATAACCACCGTAAAGTGAATACTCCCCTCCCCCAACCTCTTCTTTGGATCCGCCCTTCAGTGTACAACTCAACTTGTAGTGAGTCACTTAAAGTGTATGTATTATTTTTGTCCGAGAATCAAGCTGACTACATTTATTTAAACTTTGATCGTCTGCAATGTAAAGTTGATAAGGAAATGATAAGGAAACAGATTTTCCATGTTTTCTGTTGCTGGATGAAATCTTTGGTTCTTAATGCTTATTTAACAGTGCAGGAGAGGTCCTAAAAGCTTCCTTCAATTATGAACTTTTCGTGACATGGACATCACTAGTTTGTGATATTTCCCATGATGCTTTGTAATACTTGCGCGAAAACCTTATGCAGTGTCAAATTTTAAGTTCTCTGCGAATGCTTGCAGAAACTTAAAACTCAATGATAAATCGTCATCTCTTTTATGGCTACATTTTATTTACTCCCTGTTTTATATGTTTACCATGCCGTTTTGAAATATGAGGAAAAATCAAGAAAAAAGCCTGACTTTTTGGCACGAAACAGTTATTTTCAAAATGCAAATATTTGTAACTGTAGAACTTTGTCGTTGATATTGCATGTTCTAAGGAATACATTACACAATGCAAACTCTTACATGTTATACGACACAATTATCGTCAAATCTAAACAAAACGGTTGCGGACGTCTCTTGTTTAAGATATTTTACATGTTCCTTAAAATAGGATTATTACCAGACTGTTTAATAAGTGGCAGTCCGGTAGGGCAACATAATTCATGTTTTAGATAAGTAAATGTTAAACGTACATGTATCTTATCATTTGATGATATGTGTTATACTTAAAATATTCAACACGTTCACTTTATTGACCATGGATAGATAGATGTCCTGCCCATAAATGCTGGTGCGAACCCATACAGAGGGAACATGTTGACGGTAAAAGAGAATATTATGAGATATCTGGCTTATCGTCAGGAACGACTGCACGCCAAAAGCAGCGAGACGATATCTTCCTGACCGTCACCAAAATGGAAAATGACAGCATAATTAGATCTATACCATCATCTTGAATTTGGCGCCAACCCATCTCGTCACTTGCAGACGTCCTGGTTTTCCTAAGTTTCAAGTTCTTTTGTCACCTGCATACCAAAATATCAAGTATATTTAGGCCTATAAATCTGTAGATTTCAAACTTGTAAAAGGTAAGAACATCAATGATTTTCTTTAGTTTTGATCTGTTAGATGTGTATAGTGTATTAGCAAACACGTTTCCTTTTAGTCAAAAACAAGTTGAATTAACTGAAGAGCAGAAAATGTTTTGTTATCTCTAATGTACATGACACATTGAGGAACTTATACTCGGACCACAGTGATCAACCAAATACAGGTGCCATGTTGTCCTTTAAGAAACCCCAAGAGATGTCAAAATTTGGATAATACCGGTATTTCACCTTCCGGACGGCATTTATTCGATTCATAGACGTATGGGTCCATTTTGTAGGAGCGGGGTGGGGTTGAGAATGCAAGAGTGTTTGCCTGAATATTTTCCTTCAGGATATCACGCCAATGACCATTTTGCCAGATCATGCCCATCGTGCATGCATTGATTTCACCCTAATGCATGTATGATTTTTTCTGATTTTCCGATGTTTTCTATGCGAGATTTCTTTCCCGCCCTCTCTTGTGCGCCTATAGCTGAATCCTCTTTCTAAATAAACCCTCAGAGACAGCAATGATGCATATAAATTATGGGCGCCGCTCAATTGATTCCATGCTGTCAGGTAATGCGCATCATCAGGTTTTTCTAATGTGCTCATTCTTATAGTCTTAGATATATCTCTGCTTAAAGTCGTAGTCCAACTTTCTGCTTTTACTTTGCTTGTTTAAAATGTTATTTTTTTTAATTCTGGCAGTGTACCGAACTACAATGGGATAAGGTAAGATTTCATTCATAATTTCCGAAAATTTAAACGATCGGATATGAAATTCTGATATCAGTAAACGTCACACGAGTGTATTCAAACCAGAACTAGCATGGTAACATATATGCAATGCATTGGTATATATCAAAATGTTAAAGAAATTCTTATTAAGGATGTTTAGAACATTTTCAGATGGGTATATGCCAACAAATCCTCCTCTTAACAGCTGAAATAACTTGTTACAAAACATCAGATTTGTCGCATAGGATGAGGCTTGGTGCTCCGTCTTCTCCTTCCCACCCGCCGCTCCTTTCTAAATATCATCTCTTTGGAAAAACTCTTGGCCCTCTTCGTATAATACTCCTGTACTCTAACCTCATATTGAACAATCTTAATAATACTTGAAATTTCGACATTTTTTTGTTGAAGATATTTAAGGTAAAGTCTACTTTTGAAATGACAGAATGATTCGGGAATGCATCCCACAAATGATACGAAGAGGGTAAGTATGATATTAGTTGCAGAAAGGCATGATGGGTAAATTAACGGATAATTATATTTAGACGATGTATTACCGTTTTTTGTTTTTACATCCAAAAGCAAAGTTATAAAAGAAATTATAAATCAATTTTCAAGATAAAAAAAAAATACTGACTATAAAATGTTTGTCATGAGAGAAGAGATCAAGCTTATTTCTCTTCCTTTGCTACAATTTGGTGCGGTGTGAAAGGATGGATTCCCTAAAATACATTAAGAATAATAGTAGAATTATGAATTAATGTGGATTACTGATGTCATGATGATTTTTATTCCAAGACAAAAGTGATCAAAATGGCTGCTCCCAACGACCTGAAACCGCCATATCAAAAAGTCGCCTATCCTCCGGGAAACGCATACAGGAATTAGCGTTCGTTGGAGAACAAAATATGTACACTTTGTAAACCGTTAGCATATTTTTGTCCCTGTTTTTAACTCAGCATTTTTCAAATAATGCGCAAAGTACATCTAAAAAATTGTGTAAGCAGATAGGCGCTTGCCCATAAACCTTTTCAAATCTTAATTGGCAATTTCCAAAAAAATTTGATTTGATTTGAATAATGTCATATGGTCGAAATTAAAGTGTCCATAATGAATCAATGGCATACGGGGGGAATCTTATCGACCAATCAAATACTTGGAAAAGTAATTGCCCTTGGATTCTTGCTCGTCTGCACAATTCACATCAAGGTATGGGACCAAGCGTATGACTTCCAACGTTAACTTCAGATAATACGCGCGCGCATTGTTGTCTACTACTTTTGCTCCAGTAATTGCAGCTGATTAGGTAGATAACAAAGAAGAAATTCTCCCCGCTGTTAATTGGTAAAAGTACTGAAAAACTAAAGTCCACCAGGACATTTTTTAGGGAAGCAAGGGGCAGTCACGTCATTAAAAATTATTCGTTGAAATCAGTGCAGCGATACATTGATACGTTGATAAAGCAAAGTAATCCTTTACTGAAATATCCCACAATGCATCTATCCAAATTCAAAGTTTGTATAGGAATAACAGAAGGATCAGACACATTTCGAGCGGGGGGAATTCAATCACTGCGAAGAGTTCAAATTTTTCCTCACGATTTGAAATAATGGCATATGAATTATCTTTTTACCGTGCGCTTTTAAAATTCACCGTGCGGTTTTCAAGAAATTTGAAAAAAAGTGATGCAATCTTATTATGTGTTACCGTATAGGCAGTCGCGCTTTAACAAGGTTTTCTTAAATTATGAGAAATAACTTGGGGATTTGTGAAAATTATTTAGCAATAACTGCGTGATAGTAACGGAGTTGTTTTACTTTCGCGAAATTGAACATGAACAAAGCAAACTTTGTTACAAAGTAAACCTTCACTGAAACGACTGATAAGCGTCTATAGCTGAAACTTCACAATAAAAATGACGACTTCCATGCATCACTGTAAGCTCAGTGCGCATGCTTGAGTCTCCCGATAGGGGGACTTATTGAATCCCCCGATCGGCGGTAGAAACCAACTGATCATACAGCCATATTGTTCAGTCCGGGAGCATGCCTATTAATAGGAAAATGTATAACACACGAAAATATTGAAGTCATACAGCCGGATTGTACAGGTGTTACGACAAAATGTCATGGTTTCTGATTGATATACTTAAAATAAAAAAAAAATTATGTTGAAAATTATTTGAAGTTTTAAAATGACAGTAGTTGGATGTTCAGAGTCACATGTCTTTTTTTCAGTCAGGAAGCAGACAAATTTGCTCTGCGAATGTGTTAAACGTTATATTAGATTACCCACTCCTCTCGTGTTTGGCAGTTTGCCCGTTCTTTCCTGTCTTGTGGTTTACATACTATACTTTCCATTAGTTTAATCTAAATGAGGTATCGTAGTATCGTAGGTCTGATGAGGTATTGTCATATGCTATAGGGTCTGACAAAGTGGTACCTCCTTGGTCTGACCACTTTTAGGAAAATATTGTAGAATTGCATTTTCAAGGTTAAGAAATACTAAAACATATTATTAACCTGCAAACCGCCAGTAGAAAAAGGAATAATGTTCTAAATGCAGGTCTGGGCGGTGTCACTCTAAAAAAGTAAGATGAACATGTGGTTAAGTTCTATGTACAAGTAACAGTAACTCGAGCTTTTAAACCATAAAAATAACAACAAAAAAACCCTTCAAAATTGGTTACAAAGTTATCATTTTACAGCATTTTGAATTAGAGGAAGGCTCGTCTCAGTAAAATACGGTAAAAATGGGGGATACTATATTTTGACGTCACTTCCGGTTGTGGAGGCAAGATCTGATCCTCTGTCTGTTTGTACCACACAGTACAGCCATACACTAACAAGTACGTTGTGTGTGCAGAATTACATACACAGCGCATTACGTTACTGTGACGAGAAACTTATTTGTTTTGTTTTTCAATGCGTTTTTGTCGGAAAGCGAAAGTGAAATTTAAGTATTATTACACTAAAATGATAGTCACCAAATGAAAATTACTGAGAAAAAAAGAAGAAGATAAAAGCAAAAGTCAAAATAAACGATTCTACCGGGGCTCGAACTCACGACATGATTTGAAAAATAAAAAAAGGGTTGCGATCGCCACAACCATCTGTGCCATCTCGTGTGATGGACTTCAATGCGTTTTAAATAACTACATTCCTTGCAAAACGAGACAACAAATCGCGCAGCAAAATTTCAACCTATCAAAAAAATTGAACGGAATTTAAAATATTGTGCACGTATGACGATATCGCCTCTTTAAGCACTTAAATAATGCAAATTTTATCCTAATTTCATCAATACAATGCAAGAAAACCGAAGAATTTCGTGAGTTCATTTATTGTCAGTTCTACGAACTTTCACCAATTATGTAATGTTAGTTGAATTGGAGGAGAACATGACCAAGATGTTTTGAATCTCCATCATACAACAGGGGCGGCGGAGCGTGGGGGCTCCACCCCCAATAATCTTAAGTGAACATGTGTTATCACGTTACCCGACCTAATTACCCCCTCCCCAAATATCACATGTCACCTGACTTCATTAGCACCCTCCCTACCTAAAATAGTTTGAACGTTCCGAAACCCCTGTAACATACCCTCCTTCAAATTTGCAGTGACTGAATCAGGAAAGAAATTTAATGAATTACACTAAAGATTTGGAGCTGTCTACTCTTTTGCAAACTACAAAAAAACTTTGTTATAACTCGCAAACTACAGTTGATTTGGATGTAGTTTAAAGACTATTCTGTTCAAAATTTTAAATTTTCATTTTCAAATACTGTGTTAGAGACTGTGTTAGAGGACTATGAAGTAAATAATTTGGTGTAAAAAGCATGTCGATATCTTTTCCCGTTTAGGAGTTATTGCATTTCAAAGATTGCGTAATGGTTGAAAAGTGACATCGCACGTACAGTGTACAGTGGGGTGTCATGAAGGTACAGTCAAGACAATTTTTGTGTATTTCTTTGAAGATTAATTGTCTTTTCCTAAATTGTCGGAATCACTTTTTGCTTAATTATTAAAGGCCATCTATCGTGATTGAAATGTGGGGGCGTACATTTTATTCCCAAACGACAGTAATTGGCCTATCAACGTAAGTGGACATTGAAGCATTGTGTTTCGACCAATTAAAACACACGAATTTAATTCGAATTACCTTGTGCCTTAGAGACGATAACTGGCCTTTAAGATGGAGGATAACATACACTTTACAACAACGTGCTTTGCCCATCTGCTCATAGACCTTACACTTTAAGTAAAACAACAATATTAAGGCTTTAATACAAAAGCATATTAAGGTGTTCATGGTGATTTTCACGCCAATTCTGCTTTTTCAAAAATTGTCCATCACAAAAAATCTTGATTAAAAGATGTTGAAAAAAGCCACAAAGACGGCAGAAAGCTTAATTTTTAATGTCTGTATGCTGCATACTACTTTCCAAAACATATAAAATGGTATTTCACATGCGTTCAATTCTCTTATAATTCATATAAGTCATCATCATCCTCCTCATCATCAAACATATCTTCCTGCATGTTATAAAAGTCAGCTTCAGTATCATCTTCTTCATGATCCTGCTCCAATACTAAATCGATCAGTTCCTTTGGTAGCATTTCATCTTCTGTCCATTGGTACTCCAATTTGTCTCCCCGTAGAACCCATCCATGACCATCGTCGGGCTTTGGCGATTCCAGATATGCCAAATCAGCTTGGTTCCATATAAGAGCCTGATAATTGGCACGTTCAACATGCATCCCTAAGGAGAATCTGCAGGGTGGAAGCAAACTTAGGTCGATGCCACTTTCACTAGACAGTGGCTGGTTATTTGGTGTGTAACGTGTCATGAACATGGTATACCGCAGCTTGTTGATGTCCTTGACTCCTGACTTTGCCCCATATAAAAGACATAAGAATGCTTCTAGATCATCAAACGTTTCTGGATTGAGAGTAGAGCTTGTACCCAAACCTGTGAAGACAGGAATATATTGCGGGTTTTTGCAGCACACGCAGGGGTCCCACCTTGCCTTTGCAAACAAATGAACTAATAGTATAACAGCTGGTGAAAGCGTAGAGTGAAAGCAATGCATTGCAAAGATTGTTGCCAATGCCCCGGACTATTTCCCCATCTTGCCACAAAACCTATGTCTATATGTAAATTGAACAATTGCACCACCCCTAAAATAAGATACACTAGCTCATCTGCTCATGCTTACCTCTAGATAGCCAGCTCGTGCATGCTGAGTAAAACTCCACCTATGGTACGCTGCCAAGTTGCGACTGAAACCAATAATTCCTGGACCATGCCCATTGGCATGACGGTTATAAGTCAACGAACCCCTCTTTCTACTTAGATGTAGAAAGCTTAGCCTCTCCTATGCTTTTAGACACCCAACACCCAGAACCCTGTTTACAAGCTCATTAGGTACCCCAATTTCTCCACCCTCTTTGATTGGACTAAAACCCTATCCCCTCCCTTTAGCTTACGCATTAAATCAGACCTCTTCCATCTCGGCATCAACCCCGCCACTCTTGGCACCTTCTCCTGGCCCACTTTTACTCCTTGGGCCACCCCCTCCCTTCTGTCCACCTGGGCCTCTAACTCATCACAAAACTTAAACCCACCCTAACCTCTTCATCAAACTCCACAACCAAATCAAAGACCAACTCTTAAATTACACCTCCATCTATACTGATGGCTCCAAGGAAGGCAACAAGACAGCTGTTGCTGCCGTCATCCAAGACATCACCCTCAGTAGCAGACTTCCCGACTACTCATCCATCTTTTCAGCCGAGGCTAAGACCATTCTCCTTGCCCTCAACTTTATTGGGTACTCTCCGCTCAGCCACTTTGCCATTTTTTCCGACTCAAAGGCTGTTTTTACTTCTTTACTCAATCTGAAATGGGATAACCTCACATGCCACCTCCTCATCCGGAAACTCCTTTCTTCCACCCTCTGCAGGAAATGTATTCTTTTCTTCTGGATACCCAACCATGTTGGCATCCCTGTCAATGACAGGGCTGATGCAGCCGCTAACTTCCCTCAACCTCCCCTTTTCCCCTTTTCCCAAAACCCTCTCTGACATCAAACCGCTTATCGCTTCCCTTGTTCGTGACCGCTGGCAAACCTCATGGAACTCCCAAATTGATAACAAACTCCATGTCATCCAGCCCCCAATTCCGATCAAATCCACCATCAACAACCTCTCTCGTATCGACAACGTTCATATTACCCGTCTTAGAATTGTCACACCCACCTCACTCACTCTCACCTCCTTATTGGCCTCCTCACCCCCTCAGCAACAATTGTCATTGCACCCTCACAATCCATCACGTTCTCCTTGCTTGCCCCCTGTACAAACTTCCCAGAGCTTCCCTTGCTTCCCACAACTCAATTGCTGAGTTCTTCCAGAAAAATCCTCCGGATAAAATTATCTCCTCCTTTCATCATGCTTCCCTCTACAACCATATCTAATTCTCCTCTTCCACCCCTCTCTACTTTGCTTTTGCTTAACCATGCACCTCCCCTCTTGATCACAGCTTTCTGACCTTTTGTTTTTGAATTTTTCTCATTCTCCCCCTGTTTTCTTTCCTTCCTACCCCTAGAATGATCTGACCTCTCAGGCACAATTTCACCCTCGTTGTCGTGGTGCCGTTAAGCCCTCATCAAACAAACAAACAAACTGTTCTATTGTTATGTCCACAGCATTGCGAGAGTTAGGAAGTGCAGAGCGATTCACACTCATTTCTTTCTTCTCAAGTAGCTCCATTGCACCAAGATGTGTGTGTCGCAGGTTGAGAAGTGTGTTTAAGTATAGTGATGTATACCTTGCAAAGATTGGCTTCTCTTGACTGAAGAAGAGAAGGCGCATTTCATCTAGACAGGACATGTGCAAGGTGATGTCATTGATCTTTGTAGCCCTCAAGAAACGCATCAGGAGCCATGCTTTATCCATGTAACCTAGCCAGAATTGTGCCGTTTTGCCCTTTTCTCCAGCACGCACCTTCGCTTTGTACCCATCATATTTCTGTATCCATTCCTTCCATTTGGAGTTTTGCTTGACAGCGAACAAGTGTTCAGAATTTGGTGTTTTTGCCAGAACTGACATCAGCTTCATTTCCTGCTCACCGATGACTAATCCATCTTCATCTTGAAATGAAGCCCACAATAGCCGTTCTAAAGCTTCCATCGATGTTTTGATAACATACCTGGCTCTGTTGTAGTGTTTTCCATTCATGACTTTTTCGATGGAACCACATGCACACACTGCAGATTCAACTAGCACTTCCACAAATCCGCTCCCTTTCATATACTTTCCTAATGCACCGATGTATGCACATGCCATGTGGAATGCCCCCAGTCTTATGATGACATTGCAAAATCGATCTGCATACGACCACAATATTCCGTAGGCCTTCTTAGCAGCAGCCAGATCAAACGTATCTGGTATCTGGTACCCAGTCTGAGAGGCGATTTGAGCAGTGGCGCATGACGTCATCAAGGGGCAATATGTATTATGAATTAATGTTATGGCATTTTCTCAAATTCATTTGTTTATCTTGGCGTTGCCATAATAATAGCCAGTGGCGGGTGTGGGATTTTAATAAGGGGAGGGGGAAGAGGGGGTGTTAACACCCAATTTACATAATACTTAACATTCATGACTGAGGGGCAAAATATACAATTTTCATTGATGGGAGGGGGGCGAACAACACTAACAAAAATGAATGGGAAGACTACACCCATGCCCCCTCTCTTCCTCCGACGCCCGCTAGTGGCAAAAGTCTTAATCAAAAGTATAACTTTGACCGTAAATGACCCAGATCTTGATTGCAACCTACCAGCAGCTTCAAATCTATACAAAAAAATGACATTTTTTCTCAAATTCTTTTCTTCATCATAGCGTTGCCATGACAACGGTCCTTAGGGACATAAACACGACCTCAAATGACTCAAACCTTGATAGCAATCAACTGGGCAGCAACAAATATATATACCTGAACACTTAAAGTGTGCTGATATGTTATCCAGTTACAAAGATATGCCATTTTTTCCAAAATTCCAGTTTCTCATTTAGGCGTTGCCATGACAACGCCCTGGCGCTCACACCCACCATCAGTTTAATGGCAAACAAGCAGAAAATGATTGCTGAGGGTCCAGACTAACTAAAAAGTGTAGTGGATGAAAATCCCTAAGGAAGGGGGGAGGGGGAAATCTACGGTTGGCCCACCGACTATAACAGGATAAAGAGATAAATCTGTAAATAGCACAATCGAATTTTGTCGAATTTTTACCAAGTTTCGGCAACAAGTTTTACCAACTTTTGCCGTATAGAATTTGACAGCTTGACCAACATTTTAGAATATTAGGCCCATGCCTTTTCCTACCCGTTGTAGGTCAAGATTAAAGGCCAGTTATCGTTTTAAATTTAAATGAAATACACATAATATGATGATGAATTTAATTCATGTCTTTCGATTGGTCGAAATACAATGGTCCAACATGCATTATGATGGACCAATCAGTAATCGTTTTGAAATAAAATGTAAGCCACCATTTTCTTCGTGATGAATGGCCTTTAAAATTTCTGCAAGAGATTTCGTGTATTAACAGGGCCGTAATTATTATCTCGAAAGTGTGTGTGTATGTGTGTGTACGAGGGGAGGGGGGGGGGGGGACCTTTTATCCAAAGAGTGTGTGTGTGTGTGTGGGAAGTTTGGGGGGAAGGGGGCAAGAAGCAAATTTTCTCAAAATGTGCTGATTTCTTAAATTTCTACGGAAAATTGAGGAGGCATGTCCCCTGTCCCCTCGGTAATTACGGCCTTGTGTTTTAGGACTACACCTCTTTGCGTATGTGAGTCCTATAATGAAGTACCGCAACTGCTTTGCCAATTTTTATATATTTTTTTTTGGAAACATATTTTAACCATGAAAAATGATTGACAACTTAACTAATATTTTGATGAAAGATCAAAATTATACCGATTTCTATTCATCTCTAACCTCTTCAAGTACCCTATTACAACATAAATCAATCAGATCATGAGCGCAAAATGAAAATTAAGTACAAAATGTCGTAACTTCGACATTTGCTTTATCTATCTTATCCAAAACTTCTTTCAACTGTTAAGCACATTCGGGTTATCAAAACCGTTTTAAATAAAAAAGTTGCGTCTTTCATTTCCAACTGTCAAACTGTCAAAACCAGCTGTCATGCACAAATAACACGTCAAACTGTGAGCGAAGGTATCTTTCTTCAAAATCCATTAAAAAGGATTTAACCTTCGGCCTCTGCTGTTTACAAATATACATTAAAGTCCAAAAAAAATATATATTTGGGCTGAAATTTGTCATTATAATTTTCATGGGAAAGGAATTTATGGCATAGGCCGTCGAAGAGTTGCAATTTCAGTTATTTCACGCTGTCGATCGAATTTTCTAGCTGGTCAGTACATGCAGGTGCCCAGTAATCACGTGGTGCAAGTTCCTGACCAACATAACTTGGAGGTCAGATTTCGTTCCAAATACTGATTTATATAAAGTAATAATTGGATATGTGATTATAATATTAACCCAGTGAGTTGTTTGCTATCGGCAGCGGAAGGTGTGCTGATCTGTTGAAAAGCGCATGTCTGTGTGTGTCTGCGTGTGTGTGTATGGGTGTGGGTAAAAAAAAAAGGGGGGGGCGGCACTAGTTGTATGAATATGCTGAGCGTAAAGGGTACCACTCCAAACAAAATGAAACGTTTGCCGTATTGTGTTGGTTGTTCTACGTCACTTCCGGGAGATGACGTCATTTGCTGGAGTGAAAATAAAGCTTTGCGCGTGAATACACGAACAGCAAGTCCGCATGTGTTTACTGTCTGCGATACGTATGACATATAAACGAACACAGCTGATTGCTGTTTTTACTCCATGCGCACGGCCACTATGCGGTATGATGACCTTGGGTCACGGAGTACCCGGATATCCAAATAAGTTATTATGGATGATAAGCTGGAAGACAAAAGCAAGAAATTACATTTTAACTGTTTAAGGTCATCGCATGATAGTAGACCAGGCAGATCGTCAGGTGAACCAGGATCATTGTGTGGGACCCACTTTTATGGCATAACTGGTACCAGAAGTATACCCTTGAAGCCAACTTGTGTATTGTCCTTACGTTTTAATATTGTCCCCCTGTAACAGTCCTTCAGTCCTTTAACTTCCATTTTGTTTGGTGCTCCTTAAGAATCCTACAGAAATGTTGCTTACATTTATTTTTTTTTTCATTTTTGAACTTTGTAATGTATTGTTCAAACAGAAAAAACAAAAACATTGAATGATTCAAAGCTGAAAAGCCTCTTCTTGGCCTTCCTTTTTCCAGACTCCACGGCCACCACCTGTGTGGACTGTAAAATTCCTTTTAAAACAGCAACATTCTTTGCTACAGGTACCACCATGCCAGTGGGCGGAATTTGCCAAAGTGAAAAGTAGGGGGCGGTAAAATCATGCCAAGATACAAAATATCATCATGCAAAAAATACAAGTGGCCCTTCCCCCCCCCCTAAATCCCACCTACGAGTGCCACTGAAAATCCATTTTCCAGTTCATTGGCGGCGCCATGGGTATCGAAAATCCAATTCGTTTATATCAGAGGAGAAAATGTAGATGGGAGTGGGGGTAAGGTGGGGGAGGGTTGTGATTCAGGTCCTTGCATGGTCTTAACTATCTTTTTAATTTGTTTTAGTTGCTGGGTACCTGCTCACGCGTATTCTATTGCTTTGAAAAGCCGGAGTAGCTCCCAAAATATTTTTCCAGGGGTTTTGTCTTCCAGTTCGTGATGTCTGGCGTCGCCTCAGTCCATCGCTTCACTCTATATCCCATCCAAACTCTATTCCACCATCACTCCATTCCACCTCCATTCTACCCCACCATTAATCTCCATATTCACTCTAACCCAGTGCACCCTCATTATATCCAATCTCCTTATGTTCCACCCTGAAGTCATTTCACCCTCACCCCTCCTTCATCCTATCACTTACTCTCTCTTTCTAATCCGACCACTCTTCATATATGACTCTCACTTTTTCCAACCATTGAGGTACCACTTTAGAAGTGGTACCTCCAAATTCCAACCCTCACCTCATCCCGCCGCCTCTCCATTTCCGATACAGCTTCATGCAGTCATGCGCGTTGCTCTTCAAATTCAAATTTTCTTTGTTCCGTGAAACTTGTCAAAAGGAGGTCGCTATTTAATAAAACTTTTGTAATGCATAAATCAATCAAAACACTAAAAATACTCACTACGTTCTAATTATTCAAGCAATTCTGTGAACTGCAAAATTCTTTCCAGTACCAAATCTTTCAGGGCAAATTTCCTTTACATTTTTTTGACAGTGTATCTAATAATTTATCATCTGTTTTTGCTTTTCAGTATTTTCTGACTATTTTCTTTTTTTCACTTTCTTCTCCTTTTTCCTTTTTGCCGACAAGCAAGTCCAAACCAACAACCATGAAATTGGGGGGTGCGGCACTCCTCCCCCTTTGGCTACGCCCTTAAGAGAAGCAAAAATGTAAAACAGTCCTCACTTTCAGAGGCGTAGGAAGTCGGGACATGGAGGGGGGGGGTACTTCCCCCCGCCCCTGACAGGCTTTTACCTTCGTGGATTCATGCTTTCTTCCCGGTTGAGACTTAAAATTGGGAAGTTATTGAAATAAAATTGATAGAAGTGTTGGTACAATTTTACATATTGCAAAAATTGAAGAAAAGTTCCCGAAAATGAAAGAATTTTCTAAAGTAAAACAAATTTCACGGAAATGCAGGACATTTTCCGATTATTGAACAATAGTTTTCAAATATTAAAGACTATATTTCGAAAATAAAAGAATTTTCTCAAAAGTAAAACAAATTCCACAAAAAATGCAGGAAATTTCCCGAAAATGAAAGAAATCTCCCGAAAGTTAAAGAAAATTGATCAAGTATCATAGAAAATTTACAAAAATTGAACGACATTTTTTTCGAAAATTTAAGAAAATTTAAACACATTTCCCGAAAATAAAGGACATTAAAGAAACAAAATTTTTAAGTAAACTAACATTTTCCGAAAGTTTAAGAAAAGTTTTTGAAAAATGAAGGAAATTTCACAAAAAGTAAAAATAAAATCATGAAAATGAAGGCAATTGAAGAATAAATTCCAAATTATAAGAGAATTTTCCCCAAATTAAAGAAAACTTTCCCAAAATTGAAGAAATATTTCACAAAATTGAGCGAGATTTCCCGACAAAAGCTGCAACGTTGTAAAGAAAAATTATAATAAATGTAATTTTCAGTTTGTATCTGAATTTTTGACTTCTTGCCCCCTGAGAGGTGACCTTTTATATGCCACCTGTGCGTAACAAAAGGAAAACTGGGTTGGCGTCCAACACACCATACGCTCCGACGCTCACATTTTTGTGAGACAATGGGCGCTTGTTTATGGCTAAATCACCACTTTTTGGGTCACGTGGCATATGAATACATCCGGAAATACGTTTTGCTTTAAAACACTCTAGCAGCTAAGTGTTCAAATTTGTCCAAACCAAGGAGTTTTTCGTATAATACTTCAATTTTGACCATAATTAGGTAAACAGAAGAGTCTAAATATACATGTCTGACAGTGGTGCCAATTTTTGTACATCGCAAGTATCGGTTTGGACCAGTTCTGATTTAACTCTTTTACTCTAGAATGATACTCCTAAAATTCCTTCCCGATAAACCGAGCGAACAAGAATATATATAGGGAGCCTACCCTACAGGTGACAACCTGAATGAATTGTCTTCCCCGAAGAGACTTTAAATGTTGATTTGAGTCCGGAAAACTGGGAGAATTTTCCGGATAAACGGCGAGATTTTCCCGGCAAAATGCAAAATTTCCCCGCCGAAAACTATTTATAAGGGGTGCACCCCCTATGATGACGCCCCTGGGGGAGGCACCATCTCCCCCTATAATTAGCCGCCCATACTAATATGTATACATTCATCGCATACATTCACACCATATGAACCACTGCTAAAAATGAAAAAATAATTACTTGGTATTTTTCTTAACGATTATTTGGTATTTTTCTTCTCCAAATAATTTGCAACACTGCCCACCAGTAAGCCAGTTGTATGAAATTCAGTTGAAAATGTCGTACTTCAATATGAATCTTATTTGTATCAGCATTAACAATTACTTTCTTGATTACTGAACAGACAAATAAGATGTAAGTAATATTGGCTTATTAAGTAACTGACCTTTGGACGTATATTGTAGTGTTTGTCATTCATTGTGTGCATTATCCAGCATGTCCAGAAGCATAATAGTTATTGGGTTTTCCAAATCACGAGTTGTGGCATTCAGTTTTCATTATTTAATCATCAATCCACAATAAATGATAATTTGACAGTTCTAAAGTTCGCACAAATCAGTTTTCTGTTAATATGGCGTTATTCAATTATCAATACGCCAGGCCCGTATAGAGGAGGGGGCGGGGGGAGGGGGAACCCCACCGACTGCCAAGGTACACAAGTCTCATATGCATCCAGAAGCATAATAGTTATTGGGTTTCCCAAATCAATAAATGATAATTTGACAGTTACTCTGTTAATATGGCGTTTCATTATTCAATTATTCCACAATAAATGATAATTTGACAGTTCTAAAGTTCGCACAAATCTTTGTGGCCTTGACCTTTGCAGAAGTAAAACAAATAGAATAGGAGCTTTTAACACATATCACTGTTGGATTATAATTATATTATAATATCAGGGAGCTGTTACTTTGTTAATATGGCGTTACCGTCACCGATGTATGTATCAAGGAAACGCTTCAGCGGGAAGGTGGCAATTTGTACAGCAGCGTCCAGCGGGTAAGAATTCAAAGTATAAAAAAAGCCAGAGGTGTTCTACCATGTACGGGCAATTAACCAGTTGACTACGCCAGGCCCGTATAGAGGAGGGGGGCGGGAGGGGGAACCCCACCGACTGCCAAGGTACACAAGTCTCATATGCATCTGTGCTGTCCTCACGATGCATTCACTGTCACAGTGGCGCTATACAGCCAGATAACCAAATAAATTCAGTAACAGGTCGCAAGTACACCTTTGGTGTCTCGCCTTTGATGATCTTGACTTAAATTTTTCGAACCATTCCATCCGCGTCAGGGAAGGTCTTATCAACAAGGCCAATGGGCCAGTCGTTGCGGTTTACATCACGATCCTTCAGAAATATAAAATCTCCAACCTTGATGTTAGGCTTCTGGTCAGCCATTTCTTACGTCCTTGAAGGGTACTCAAGTAGTCTCGCTTCCAACGTTTAGCAAAGGTATCGGCGAGACGGTGCGCTTGCTTCCACTGAATGCTATAAGTGTAGTAGTATTAAGTTTCATGCGGGAGCACTAGTAGCGTCCATTTTACGATTTAGTAACATTGCTTTGGTAAGAAATGCAGGTAGGTCTGGGTCATATGATACTGGAACCAGGGGCCTTGCATTCATGAAGGCCATAACTTCAGCCATAAAGATACATAAGACTTTTTGTGTCAGGCGAGAACTTTTTGTCTTCAGAAACATAGTATCTAGTATTCCTCTGGCGATGCCACTCATTCGTTCCCAGGATCCTCCTATATGAGAGGCATGAAAAAGATTAAACAGCCACACACAACCTTCTTCTGAAAATGATTTTCCAAGTTCCTGTCCACAGCCAAGATGACCAGCTCTTTGCAAGCACCGACAAAGTTGGTTCCTCTGTCAGAATGTAGAACCTTTGCTGGACCACGGATGGCGAAAAACCTACGATGCGAATTGATGAAGCTTGATGTGTCAAGTGATTCCATTACTTCTATGTGCAGCACTCGTAGACATACAAGAGAAAATAACTGTCCATCGTTTACTGAAGCACTTCCACCTCGTGTTCTACGTGTGACAACATTCAATGGGCCAAATACATCAATACCAACACTGGCGAAGGGTGGCTTAATGGAAACCTTATCAACAGGCAGATCAGCCATCCTTTGAACTTCCTCTTTCCCCCTCAATTTCCGACAAGTTACACATTTATCGATGATGGCAGACACCAAAGTTTTACCTCTAGTAATCCAGTAACCTGCTGCACGTACATGCAGCTCCTTCTGTAACGTGTCTTACTTGGTGAACAGCATACTCATGGTAATGTCTGATGAGCAAGGTGGCTAGATGGTGAGTGTGTGGAATAATAACAAGGTGTTTTTCATCTCTGGAAAATTCTGCGGCAGGCAGACGCCCACCAACCCTTAACAGGCCATTCTCATCACCATGAGGCACAAAGTTCTGAGTGTACTGCACTTTGGTAATGCCTGTCCTTGTTCAAGGCATCTCAACACCTCTTTGTAAACTTCTTGTTGAACGCAACGAATGATAACAGTTCTGGCAAGGACAAGCTCTTCAACTCCACAAGGTAATGCTAGACATATCCAGGTTCCACTTTTAGGCTTGCCCGGAATCCTCTAAAATGACTTGGCAATCTGGATAAGTCTGCCTACAGTACGACATAACTGGAATAGCGTTCAAAGCGATGAGTACCCAATTTGGTGTTGGTGGATTTGAGTGATTAAAGCAGAAACAACAGGCCGAAATTCTGCATCAGAATTCGAGCTCTACAAGGTTGTAAGCATTCACTTCTGTCTCCATTTCTTTGCTGTAGTACAGGAGCTCTGGACCCGAAAACCAAACACTGCTTTAAAGTTCTTGGGTTTCAATGGATCTAGAAGCTAGATTTGCAGGATTTTGCTTGGTGGGTACGTAATGCCACTGATTCGGATCTGATGACTTCCTAATGCGGTTGACTCGATTAGCCACATACACGTAGAATCGCCTCGTAGTGTTGTTAATGTAGCCTAAGACTATCTTACTGTCTGTGAAAAATTCACTGCATCAATCTCATCTTTAATGAAGTCATACAACTCCACTGCCAATACCGCAGCACGTAACTAAAGCCTCGGAATAGTATGGACAGGTTTTGGGGCTAGTTTAGACTTCCCCAACAAAAATCCAACTTGGCATTGTCCCTCCTGATCAACAACCTTCATGTAGGCAACCGCTCCAATTGCGATAGTTGAAACATCGGAAAAGATACACAATTCTTTCCTTTGAGCCGAAGAACTTGAAATCTTAGTATAACATCTGGGTATGCGTAAATGTTCCAACAATTTCAATGACTCTCTCAACTTAGTCCATTCCACCTCTCTTTCCAAATTTAGCGGTGCATCACAGTTACTTATCTCTGATGTAAGTTCTCTCAGTAAGGCTTTCCCCTTCAAAATGATAGAGCTGCAAAACCAAGGGGATCGTACAAGCTATTGATAGTAGACAAGACGCCTCTCTTTGTGAACGCCTTTAATCCTGATGGCACATTATATGTAAAGATGTCTGTCTCAAGATTCAACAGGCTAAGACTTCGCTGGAGCGGGAGAGGATCAGTGGAAAGGTCTAAGTCTTTGATACCTTTGGCTCTATCCCCACATCAAAGGCTCTCACAACTTCACCACTGTTCAATGCAATCTTGTGAAGATTGATATTTGATTCTGCCAACGCCTTCTGTGTCCTTGTAAAAGCGAAAGTTAAACCATCTTCAACATAGAAGTTCCTTTGCATAAAATGTTTCATATCACTGCCATGTACCTTCTCACCACTTTGAGCTGCACTTCTCATGCACTGAGTATACAGCAATTGCTGGGGAAGGACTGTTCCTGAAGACTTGCACTTTCATTCGTTACTCTGAGATTTTCTTTGACATGTTATTATCTTTAAACCACAGGAACCGGAGATAGCCTCTGTGACTTTCCTCTAATAAGAATAAAACAATAGAACATCTGTTGCACATCGGCTGAAAATTCGATTGGTTCTTTCCTAAATCGCATCAGTACACCAAGAAGAGAGTTGTTGAGGTCTGGGTCACTTAACAGTAAACTGTTTAATGACGTACCGTCAAATTCTGCTGATAAGTCATTGACAACCCTAATCTGATCAGGCTTCTGAGGATGGTGCGCACCAAACATAGGGAGATACGAACATTGCATGTCGCCACTTAAAGGAAGTCTAGGTTCAGCGTGACCGATGTCCAACATTCGTTGAATGAACTCTACAAACTGTTTCTTCTTAAGATAATTCTTCTCCAATGACTTGCAAAGAGAATACAAACGTCTTAAAGCTTGCTCACGATTGTTGGGCAGACGGCTCCTGTTCGGTCTGAAGGGTAGTGGAGCAATCCAATTGTTATTTTTTTATCTTGATCCATTTGATGGTCCCTGGGTGGGGAGAAAGTGGGGAGGGGCTGCTTCCATATGTGAGGTATATATATATAGATACATGTGCCGCCCGAGCAGTTCCTTTTTTTCAGAATTTTCGTAGTGCAGGTATCAAAACTCCAATCTCTCATACTGCTGGTCTCAAAAAAATTGCCTATTTTCATACTGCGGGTATCAAAAATCTCTTATTTTTGTACTCCAGGTATCAACAATCAACCTATTTTCATACTGCAGGTATCAAAAATCACTTATTATCATAATGCAGGTACCAAAATCAAAACTGTCATACTGCACTTACCAAACAACAAATCTCATACCTCAGTCCATTTTTTAAATTCTGGGTGGCACTTTAGTATGGAAGTGCACCCCCTTCTACCCAGGGGTTGGTCCATAACTTTCAGAAAAACTTGATATTTGAGATTGTTTGTCATCGTCCTCGGTTCTATCAAATAATGTTGACCCTAACTAATGTTTCTCTGTAGGTCCTTTCCTTCTAATTGGAGAAAGATCTTCCAATTGTACTGCATTTACCTTCTCCTTCTATGATGCTGGGACATGGTTCCATACAAGAGGTACGACCAAAACTCAAAACATAAGTCCTATAAACACTCAAATGCTTGGATTTGTGAGCTGTTCCTAAATGTACCTCGCCGACTATTATCAATCCTAAGTCCAGCCGCTGAGCACAGGGAGCATTGTGAGGACCATTTATTTGCTCTCGCACCTTATGTACCAGTAGAATATCTCTTCCAAAAAACAAGAGAACGAGCATCTTTTCGTCCACTCGTGGTATCTTGGTGGCAGTGTGCTTCAAATGTGGGAAATGATTTGCTACCTCTGTTGATGGGATCTCAGTTTGTCATCTGGAATCATGTTGCACTCTATCACCGAGGGTAAGCTGAGTTTGACTTTTCCATCAATAGAACTGATCATCAAGTTATTGGTCCTCTTTCCAGCCGTCTCACTTGTCCCAGAACAAGTCTTTAAAGTATATGGCACGGTCTCTGACTTTATCCCAAAAAGGTCGAACAGTTGAGTTTTTACCAGGGATCTATTACTTTGTTCATCTAGAACTGTATAAATAGTGATAGCCGCGAATTTGCTACTTTCTGCAAATACTCTTACTTGGCATATTTTAGAGCAAGAGCGGCCGCCAAAGTCATGACCACAAGTTTCAGTACATTTAGAATTTACAGAATGTGCAGCTTCCTCCCCACCATAATCTGTTGTTGCCGTTTGGTCATTAGAAGCTGCTGAAAAAGGTGTGTGCATAGGGCTGCATAATGGCGCAATGCCTTGGCTTGCACAATCCGAACACTTCACAGGTTCTTTACAAAATCTTGCCACATGGTCAGACGTTTCCATACATAGAAAGCATAATCTGTTCTCTTTTAGGCAAGTACGTCTTTCAAGTCTAAGGTCTTAACCAAAAACGCCCTACATTTATGTAATAGGTGTGGCGCCCTGTGGATAGAGCAAACTTCTTTACTGAAGTTGCCACCTTTGTTTCAGTCATATTCTGTCCTATGTGTCCTAACTTTTTCTGGGTTGCCATATTTAACAGAATAATTGGTAACTTCAAAGCTGGGATCGTTGCATACTTTAGCCTCTTGCTTCACAAATTCTGAGAATACAGAAAATAGTGGGAAAGCGACATTATGTTCTTCTTTAAAACTAGCCCCCTCGATCTCCACTTTTCTTGCAGTCGGTGAAGGAGTTCTTCTACCATGCATTTGACTCCACGAGATGAGTCAAGATAGGTAAGACCAGG
>JAIGNY010002062.1:0-17629 GCA_020152595.1 Chiridota heheva
TTTGATTCCAAAACTTAATACCATTAGATACAATAGGGCGTTTGAAAAGGTCAGAATTTATGGGAAGAGAAAATATAAGATGGGAGAACCTGGTGTTGTGGGAATGTATATTATGAGTAAAAGAAAAGTAATCCTTGAAAATATTTGGTAATTGTTGATTAACAAATTTTAAATTGGTGTCTGTGGATATCAAAAATATTAAGAAAATTTAATCTGGCAAAAAGAGGGGATGCATGTGCTCGAAAACTTGATTAGGTAATAATACGAGCAACCTTTTTCAGAAGTATGAATAATTGATTCAGAAAGATAGCTTAGTAACCTTAAACCAATTGGCAACTTTTTTTAGTTCAGAGTTGATGACTTGAAATGTCATTATCAAAATTGTTATGCTTATACAAAATACAAGTATCATCAGCAAACATTTTGCAACAAAAAAATTTCAAAACTCTCACAACATTTAGCAAAGCAGCATGCAAGTACTGATCGGGTTTCAAAGGCCTTGAAACTTTCTGGAAAGGAGAGAAGGTCTGCCTTTTCAGCATTCAAGAAAGGGCATTTTACAAAGCAATAAGGAAGCAGTACAGACAGCCAAACCAAAATATGAAAGTGAATGACTCTCATGCAAAAGCTCACTGGTTATATGTGGCAATTGCTCAGGATTTTACTCAAGAACATATATTACAAGACATACACGAAAATGCTAAGTAGTTTCTGATGTTGCAATCGCTGGTATTGCAATGCCTGTCAAACTTCTAGAACCTGAAGAAGTTTTTTGTGGAGATTTCATTCGAGAAATTGTAAGCATATTTTGACAAGATGAAATTGTTAGTGTTTTCACCAGTAATCCAGTACTACTGGACTTAGGGAAGAGACTGTGGTACAAGCAGAAAAGAAAAGCAGTTAGACGTTAGAAAATCAGTCACGACAGATATGTGTAGACTTTCCTCTCTCTACTCAGAACTTGTGAAAACTGAAGAAACGCTTGGAAAACTTTCATCCAAAGAAGGAAATATCTTGGACTTTTACATGGGAACAACTTCCCTCATGTTAAAGCTGTAGAAACTTATACCCAAAGTGGAAGTGAAGTGAAAGCTGGTTTGAAGATAGCTTTGTATTACCTTCTCAAGTCGGCTAGTAAGATCTTGAAAGCAACTTATCTGATAAATGATCAAGATGAATGTGCAGATGATATTGACAGGTTTGTCGCTGTACCTCAACTGAATTACAACTATATCTTTGGAGATGCAATGTATAAAATCAACAAAGCACCGCCAAGTGAAACTAAGCAAGCCAGAATCTTTGCCACTAGAAGAGGACATTAAGAAGCTGAAAAATTACACTATGGAAAAGATGCAAGAGCTTTCTCAGTGTAGTGAACTTGTATTTTGGGATAGCCACAGATTCACAGCTTTGAGAGATTTAGTGATATGCAGAATAATGTTATTCAACATTGATAACAGAGTGGATTGAGGCATAATGGAGTTTGGCTGAACAAAACAAAAGTGGGAGGACTAGATGCAATTGGCAGTTCTCTGTTGACATCCATCAAAATAAACAATTACCAGGTGATATTTCATTTTAACATGCAATTGTGCAGTTGATTATAAACAAAACATACCAATAATGGAAATGGGTACTAGCCTACAATTACACTCTTGCATTGTTACAGTACTTTTCCAAAATGTTGTGCATTCACAAAACAGAACCAGAACATATATCTTAATTTTATTTGTTCACAAACAGAACTTAGTTGACAATTGTGTTCATGATTGAAAACCAAATCAAATGTAAATCAGGTTTGAATGAAAATAGGGTTTGCATTTGGAGAATTTTGATAGACATTTTCTCATTGTAAAAGGTAAGCATACTTCTGAGTTGAACAGTTCATACTTGCAAATTCAGACATTAAAAAGCATAGCACACCCCAATAGAAGGAAAATATGTTGTACTAGAACATAGAAAGTTTTGGCTGGTGCAGGTCCCATTATCTTCTGATCAGCCAATCAAGCCTTTGGTATGTTCAAGTAATAAGTTGGTATTGAAGTTTGTCTCCTTTTGAGTTATGGTTACAAGGATTTATCATGTTTGGCAAGCCAGCGGGAATAGAGTTCACACATTATTGGGAATATAGTTGATTGGGTGCACAGTAGCATTGGTTGTGCTAATGATAAGAGGGTGCCGTATGTCAAAAATAATAGTTTTCAGTAGCTTAGGACTAGCATTGTGATCTCATCACCACACAAGCAATATGTGGGTGATGAGATATTGTAGTCACTTTTCTGGGGCGTGTGTTAACAACAAATTTGTACCTTTTGTGACTCAAAAATCTGCAAGGCCGATTGGTGTGAAACTTGGCAGAAGGGTACCTGGGTTAAAGAACTTGATCCGCCCAAGTTTTGAAATCAAAAGTTGAAAGATCAAATGAAGCATATTATTCAGGAATGCTGTATTTTTGCCACAAACGCATGTTATCTTTTAAAGTTATATGGGTGGGTAGGGTGCAACTTCCCAAAAAAAATGAAAATATTTTTTGAGGTCAAAGGTCACAAAGTATTTTAAAGGGTAATTTTGTGTCAAAAATGCAACCCATATTTACCAAATGTAGTATCATGATACCTTTATACATGAAGTTGTGCCTCGCAGACCCTCACAGCCCTGACCTTGTTTTGCTAAGACCCTCACAGCCCTGACCTTGTTTTGCTATTTTTTCCTATAACGTATTAATGGAAAATGCAATTTAACTGGGGGTGGTGTCATATGATGTGGAATAATGAGTGCAAAGTTTCTGTTGTTATCATGTTTCTAAAAGTTAAAGGTCAGAGGTCAAAAATATGGTTTTGGAGGATATTTTTGCTATTTTATTTCGTAAGTTTTTGCTATTTTTATCTCTAATGCGGTTTGACTGGGGTTGGTATTATAGGATTTGATACAATAAGTTCAAAAAGTTCTGTTGATTACATACCTCTGGGGTCAAAAACTTGGTTTTTGAGGAGTTTTTGCTAAAAAAAATTGTCTGTAATTTGGAAATGGAAGATGTGATTTGGCTGGGGTTGGTGTTATTTGATGCAGTATAATGAATGCAAAATATTTATGTTGGTTTCATACTTATAAGGACAAAGGTCACAGGTCAAAAATTGGTTTTAATAGTTAATTTGTTTCCATATTTTTGATATGGCATTGTATGTTATAGCGGTACATTTGCTAGTAATTAGGCATTGTATGTTTTAGCATATACCAGGTAATATGTATATTGTGCATAATTTTTGTGTTATTTCTCAAATCATCCCTTCATATCATGAAAGTGAGTATCAGTATTCATTACATACTGATGGGCCAGTGTCAAAAATTGATTAAACCTGAAGTGGGTGATGAGATCAGCAACTCTGTGGATTGCATTTGTGTTTTGTATAGTAAAAGTTTGAAGAAAAAAAAAAAGTTATTTAAATAGTGCAATCAATTGAGTTTGAAGTAAATGGTTTTAATTTGTTTGTTTGTCTGTTCAGGTCATGCAGAAGTAAAAGAATTCCTGCTCCGCCATTCACAGATTAGATATGACTGGAAAACTGTTCATACAAAAGTAGTGAATGAGATAAAAACACTTGCTAAACATAAAGAGGCTGAATGGACCACCTATTAAGAGATAAGATATTGGAATTGGTGTTTATGTATACTACAGTTAGGTGAGGTTAGGTATTGGATAATAGTTGTAAAATATTTTAAATATGAAATTAATTTGTCAGCAGGTGTATTTCTTTTAGTACAACAACATTGATACTGTATATTATAAGTGATTGATAAGTTATGAAGGAGAGAATGCAGGGTTGATATGGAAAGCTGAGCTAATTTTTAACACTGTTGGTGCTACAGGGGTTGTGGGGTTTGGGCGTTAGCAAGGAGTAATGAGGCAAAGGAATCTTGTATATATAGCATTGGGAAATAATTTTTTCCTTTTGGTATTAAAAAACATTGATATATTTCTCCTTCGAGTTAACATATAAGTTGCAGTGATCATAAGCGATTGACAGGCCATGAAATAGAGGTTGCATGGAGTTATGGTGATGAATGAGGTTGAGTGGGCACACAACTTTGCTGGTGGTGCTACATAGGGGCTCAGCAAGGAGTAATGCTTAATAGAGTCCTGTGTGTATATATAAGTGGTAAATAATTTTCCCTTTTGGTATTAAAAAAACATTGATATATTTTTTACTTTGAACCAATATATTAGTTGCAATTATTATAAATGATTGACAGGCTGTAAAGTAGAGGTTGAATGGAGTTGTGTTGATAGATGAGATACGTGGGTACACAGTGGCACTGGGGATGCTCTTTGGGGGTTGGCTCTGGGGGTGCTATTGGGGTGTGGCGTTCAGTAAGGAGCAGTGGTCACCAATGGAGTTGTATGTACAGTACGGTGGCTTAGGTTCAAATTTGGCTCATATCTATACAAGTTTGATTAAAGCACCAAACTTTGTACAATTAATGTTTAGGCACTACAGTAAAAAGCCTGCAGAGGGGTGCCTGGTTTTGAAGTCTAGGTCAGGATTTAATCAAAGTGAAAGGTCAGTATGTGGTCAAAATCTTAAAATGCCCTAAGCCTTTCAACAAGTATATCAAATTACTCGGCTGGCCGTAAGGAATTCAAGAAGGTATAGTTTGTTATATCTGTGACTTTTGAATATCTTGCTATGGTCGGAAATAATGCTAAAGGTCATTAAACTTTCAATTGGTCACAATACAGGGGGTCAAAACTGATACATTTACTGATATTTCTAAAAGGCATACTAAATGAAACATCTATCCAATACATCACATTACTCGACTGGTCATAAGGAATGCGAAAAAGTACAGTTTGCTATATCTGTGACCTTCAAAAATCTTGCTATGGTCGGACATATGCTAAAGGTCATCAAACTTTGAATTAGACTCTATACAGGGGTCAAAAATGATATTTTTACCAAACTTTTTTAAAGCATACCAAATGAATCCTCAGATAATTTCCATTAATAAAGTCTATTGCATAAAGTGCCCAGCATGTTTAGTTTCAGAGATACAAGGCAATATCGATAATTTCCTCACCCCCTTACATACAGTACACCCCTGTAGGTACACTATGGATATCACCCTATATCTCCAAAACTAGACATGCTGAGTACTTCACGCTATAGACTTCATTAACGGAAATTATCTGAGGATTCATTTGGTATGCTTTTAAAAAGTTTGGTTAGAATATAATTTTTGATCCCTGTATAGTGACCAATCGAAAGTCTGATGACCTTTACCATTTGTCCAACCATAGCAAGATATTCGAAGGTCACAGATATAACAACTGTACTTGTTTTAATTCCTTATGACCAGCCTAGTAATGTGATGTATTTGTTGATAGGATTGGGGCATTTAACAATTTTGAATCATACTGACCTTTGACCTTGATTTGCTCCTTACCTAAACTTCAAAGACCAGGCACCTCCTATTTAGATTTTTTCTATAGGACCTAAACAATACCTGTGCAAGGTTTGGTGTTTTAATCCAGCTGGTATAGATTTTTCCGGTAATCTACTGGACTAGTATATACATATAATATTTGTATATATATTTGTATATATATACTATATATATATACATATATAATTGGGCGGTTGAGATGAATTGGTAGGTGGTACACATTAGTATTTGTAGTATTGGGCGGTTGGAGATGAATTGGTAGGTGGTACACATTAGTGTTTGTAGTATTGGGCGGTTGGAGATGAATTGGTGGGTGGTACACATTAGTGTTTGTGGTAATACAGGGGAATTGTTTGTTTCAACAAGAATTGATATTTGACAGTGAATTTTTTTGTAATAAACACTGAGAATAATTTTCCTTTTGTACAAATACATTGACAAGCTGGCAAGTGGAAAGTACATAGTTGATGAGAATGAATGAGCTTTTTCAGTACACAGTAACATAAGTGGTGCTACATGGGGGGCAGTCAGCAAAGGAGTCTTTGTTGCCAATGGAGTCCTGCATGTAAAATTAAGAATAATTTCCTTCCGATATAAAAACTGAAACATTTCCTCTTTGTGTCAACATATTAGTTACAGTGATTGTAAATGATTGATGAGCTATGAAGAAGAGGTTGCATGGAGCTACGTACAGTGATGATTGGGCTGGGTGGATACGCAGTAGTGCTTGTGCTAAATGGGAGTTAGCAAAGAGTAATGATTATCGATCATTTCTTTTTTGTATGTATTCCTTTTGAGAACAGTTTCTCTTTTAGTACAAAATCTTTGCTATTTTGTTATCCTTTGTGTCAATGCATTATAAGCAGTGGTCATAAATGATTACAAGCTATGAAGTATAGGTAATGGGGATTATTGTATGGATGGGTACAGATACTACAGAGTACCATTTGTGGTGCTTCAGGGGAGGGTGGGTTTCAAAAACAACAACAAATTTAATATTTGGTAATTGAGTCAAATGTTTAAATGATGGTTGGGAATAATGTTGGTGTAGCACTGGTGGTGCTGCTTTGGAGGTGGGGGTAGCTTTAGGAAGGAGTGAATGGTTGGGGGTAGGTTCAGCAAGGAGTGAATGGTTGTCAAGGGAGTTGTGTATCTATATATATAACATGGGAAATAATTTCCCCTTTTGGTACAATAGCATTGATATATTTCTCTTTTGAGTCAATGATAGTTGCAGTGATCATAATTGTTTGATGAGCTATGAAGTAGAGGTTTCATAGAGTTAAGATGTTGAATAGCTGGGTGACTACACAGTAACATGGGTGATGCTACATGGGGTGGGGTTTACTAAGGTGGAATAGTTATCAGTGGGGTCATTTGTATGTATAATATTAGTGAATCATTTCTTTTTTTTTGATACAAAATCATTGATATATTTTTACTATTAATGGCAGTCATAAAGAATGACAAGTTATGACTAGGAAGAGTGATGGGGATGAATCATCTGAGAGGGTACACAGTAGTGTTTGGTGCTACAGGGTTATAAATCATTCACAAGCTATGGAGGAGGTTTGATGGGGATGAATGGGTAGGTGGTTATACAGTAACTTTTATTTGGTTATACAGAGGCGAGGTGGATATAATAAGAATTAGTATTTGGTAGTGGATTTAATAATGCAAAATAATTGTTGTCTTGTTACAAACATGTATAAGTAATTGACAAGCTATCAAGGAGATAGTGAAGTGTAGGTGAGGATTGAATGAACTGTTTTGGTACACATCACTGGTGGTGCTACATGAGGGGGGGGGGCAGTCAGCAAAGAGTAATGGCTGTCAGTGGTGTTGTGTGTGTATATAACATTGGGGAGTAATTTCCCTTTTTGGTACAAAGTCATTGATATTACTCCTTTAAGTCAAGGTATTAATTACAGATATCATAAAGATTGACAAGCAATGGAGGAAGGGTGATGGGATGAATCAGCTGAGGGTATACAGTATTGTTTGTGGTGCTATAGGGCAGGCTCGGCACAATGTAATGTTTGACAATTTATGTGTTTGTATATGACATTGTTGAAATTCCTTTTTTTGGGACAAAATTATTAGTTGCAGTGATACAAAAATTGATGGATAAGCTATCACAAAGAGACTGCAGAGTGGATAAAGTATGATGGACTAGAGAATGTGTATGGAGTAACTATATGTTGCTGAATGGACTGAGTGGGTGCACAGTACAGTAGCTTTTGTAGTGCTTCAGGGGTGGGAAGTGTGCAGCGTGTATTTCTGTTTGCTAATGAAGTTGCAAGTGTCAATAACAATGGGATTTCCTTTTTTGATACAAACTCCTTGGATGTATTACTCCTTATGAGTTTGAGTTATTAGCTGTAGTGATCAATAATGATTGACATGCTATCCAGTGGAGATTACAGGGTTGCTGAAGTATTTCAGTACACACCAGTACTGATGGTGCTATATAGGGGCCAGTCAGCAAGGGATCCACTGATGGTGCTATATGGGGGCCAGTCAGCAAGGGATACACTGGTAGTGCTATATAGGGGCCAGTTAGCAAGGGATACACTGATGGTGCTATATAGGGGCCAGTCAGCAAGGAATAATGGGTCAATGGAGTCCTGTATGTATATATAACATTTCAGAATATTTTAAGCTTTTTGGTGTAAAAATCATATATTTTTTGAGTCAACATATAAGTTGCAGTTATCACAAGTCAGTGAAATACAGTCGCACAGAAAGAATTAATGGTCAGTGGAGTCCTGTGGATATACATTGGGGAATAACTTACCCTTTTGATATTAAAAGCATTGATATATTTCTCCTTTGAGTCAACAGGACGTGAAGTAGCGATTGCCTGGAGTTATGGTGATGAATGAGCTGGGTGGGTACACATTAGCACTGGTGGTGCTACAACCTTTCTTAGATGCTGGCTGGAATGAATGGTTACTTTTTACCACTATTGAGAAATTACCTGAGACATTGAAATGAATGGGAAGAGACAGTTGCTAATGAATAAATCGGTAGTGCTTGGTGTATCATAGATGACTGTTGTTGCATAGTAGTGTTTGTGACTGATGATGGATTGGGGTGTGGTAAACAAATACCTGATATTTTTTCTGATGATCACTTGAAGCAATTTTGCTTCTGACATATACCTGTTTTGTGTTTCTTCTTTTTTTGGTGGGGGGGGGGGGCAGGAAGTTGGGAGTGGGGATTACTTTTTTTCTAGCATGTTTCATTTTAGTTAGAACTTGAAGAAGTTTATTATAGTTTGCATTGTTAGTTTAGAATGCTAAGCTAAATGTTCAAGACTATGTGTAGAACATGTTTCTTTATATGCATTTTACATGTTGGGAAAGAATAAGGTGTGGGTGTGTGTATCATCCTGGTTTAGAGCAATAGCACATTGGCAATCAACTAGTATATGTGGGTGTGCAAATTGGTGTTTACATGAGGAAGACCATAGATGTTTGATCATCTGTACATCAGTTACATCACTATGCAGAATATTAATAGAGTAGGCGTGGATTCTGTGGGAGTAGCACACAGCATGCTCTTCAGATGAGATTAGCTGCATATATATATTAGTTTTCAGCAACAAATCAAAACAATTAGGCCTAAATTCATCATCACAAACCCTCCAATGCTGGGTGTAATTATAGTGTAGGCACACTCACAACTTGTACAAGTGTTAGGTTCCTGTAGTACTATAGAAACCCCTTCCCTGTTCTCGATTTTCAGATTTCAGCCTTTTGGAGTATTCCAATATTATTTATTGGGTCTTCTTTGATCCTTCCATGCATTTTTGATCTGGTCACTTAATTTTACCTGTTGCTAAATTCCAAAGAAAACTGCAACAATGATGCCGTGTGCATGACAATTGCTTTAAACCAACAACATATTGCAGTTGTTTACAAATTAGTTGAGGTAATAAAGACTTAAAATCTTGTAAAGAGCTTTCTGGTTTGTTGTAGAATATAGTAACTTAAGCAATGTTGAGAGTCAATCACAAGCATGTGTGGTTTGTAGCAGAGACAATGTTGAGAGTCAATCTTAAGCATATGTGATTTGTAGCAGAGACAATGTTGAGAGTCAATCACAAGCATATGTGATTTGTAGCAGAGACAATGTTGAGAGTCAATCACAAGCATATGTGGTTTGTAGCAGAGACAATGTTGAGAGTCAATCTTAAGCATATGTGGTTTGTAGGAGAGACAATGTTTAGAGTCAAGCATATGTGGGTTGTAGCAGAGACAATGTTGTGAGTCAATCACAAGCATATGTAGTTTGTAGCAGAGACAATGTTGAGAGTCAATCACAAGCATATGTGATTTGTAGCAGAGACAATGTTGAGAGTCAATCACAAGCATATGTGGGTTGTAGCAGAGACAATGTTGTGAGTCAATCACAAGCATATGTAGTTTGTAGCAGAGACAATGTTGAGAGTCAATCACAAGCATATGTGGTTTGTAGCAGAGACAATGTTGAGAGTCAATCACAAGCATATGTGGTTTGTAGCAGAGACAATGTTGAGAGTCAATCACAAGCATATGTGGTTTGTAGCAGAGACAATGTTGAGAGTCAATCACAAGCATATGTGGTTTGTAGCAGAGACCATGTTGAGAGTCAATCACAAGCATATGTGGTTTGTAGCAGAGACCATGTTGAGAGTCAATCACAAGCGTATGTGGTTTGTAGCAGAGACCATGTTGAGAGTCAATCACTAGCATATGTGGTTTGTAGCAGAGATAAAAACAACTAGAATTTCTCATCTTTATGTTCTCACTGTTTTGGTCAATCATACTTTTTCCTTTCCGCTCTTGCCTTGCCATTATCTGGCATTAGTAGTGATTGCTCATACAACGTTGCATAGGATTGCTGGTAATCAATGCTTGCTGTAGATATAAGTGTTCTTTCATAACACTAGTGCAGAGAGTATTAAGCATAAGGATGGATGCACAATGGGCCACGATTGCTTAATTTAATAAGTATCAGTGACCGACAGCCTGATACACCAGTACTTATTCATCTACGTCATCGCATGTTTGTACGAATTGTTTGCTTTACTGACATTCCATGATCCATATTCTTATTACACCTTCTATAGTTTATTCAACTGTTTATCCTTGTATTATACCATCCATAGATGTATACAAGTATACAAATGGAATTGCATTAATTACTGTTTGTGTTTAAAGGAAATAAATGTACTTATTAAAAATAGTAATTTTGAGTCTACGTAACTCTTTTACGCCTTCATACCACTCATAACATCTGGAAGAGAATAGATTTTCACTGCAGGGATGATTATCTTGGCAAGGCTGCTGAGAGGTTTTGTGGGGCCTGGGACAAAATGTTAAATTGGGGGCCCCTCGTGTCAAAGACCTGCCCCAGCCCCCTAAAATCGGGGGCTGGGGCAGGTCCCTCCCTGCCCTATCCTCTTGGCGGGCCTGATCTCTGTGCCTACCCACAATGATATGGATGATTTCCATTTCATCGGTTCACAGAATTTGGTCTCTCCTCCCCCCCTGATACAGCCATATTGAAAATCCCATGTTACTGACTCCAAACGCGACGAAAGTATAGAAATCCATTCAATTCGTGTTCAACGTCACAAGTTGACTGAAAAAATGACTGTTTATGAAAATAGTTGATATTTATTTTATATAACCCTAATAATAGAATTGACCAAGAACATACTATGCATGCTTGGGGAAAAAAGAAAATGCCTGAATTGGTAGAGACACAACAGGTGAAAGCACAGGCGTATGGGACCTTTTTTATTTTGGGTGTGAGGGGAGGGGGCTTCATTTTGCCCAAGAATTTGCCTATGGGTGAAATGGTCTCACCAGGAAAGATAAACTTTTATCAATTTAAATTTCACAGATTGCACCTCATTTTGCAGCAAACTTGTTCTTCTAATGATAATCTTTTCATTCAACTGCTGCACAGAACCACATGAGGAATTATTTTTCTGTTTACAATTATCCATTAATATCCACGCAGGAAATTGACCAACTGCTTTGCTTAGTTAGTCTTGCTTGCCATTTCGATTTGTGTTATAGATTTCGATTTCAATTGTGTTATAGATTACACTACCTTAAATATTACCTAATAGCGATATCTGTTTCGGAAAAGGTAGATGACTAGATCACTACATATGACGTTGTTTCCTCTTTTTTTTTTTATTCCCTCAACAGTGTGTGTATATATATATATCTATATGTATATGTCTATATGTATATATATATATGTATATATATATATATATATATATATATATATATATATGTATATGTATATATATACATATATATATACATATATATATACACATACATATATATATATATATATATATATATATATATATATATATATATATATATATACATATATATATATATATATATATATATATATATTATATATATATATATATATATATATATATATATATATATATATATATATATATGTATATATATATATATATATATATATATGTATATATATATATATATATATATATATATATATATATATATATATATATATATATATATATATATATATATATATATATATATATATATATATATATATATATATATATATATATATATATATATATATATATATATATATATATATATATATATATATATATATATATATTACATATATGTTTTATATATATATATTACATAAATATATATATATAATACATATATGTATGTATATATATATTATACATATGTGTAGAAGGTATATATATATATGTGTAGATATATATATTATATGTTATATTATATATGTATATATTATATATATGTATAGATATATATTATAACATATATATATATATATTTATTGTATATATATATATATATCTCGCATATGCATATTTAAAGCAACTTTTAGAACAAAATATCTTCAGGGCCAGAGCATTTATGCCGCTCCCAAGATTACACCATGTTAGCTTCAGTGTTTGACACTGCGAGATTTATGTTTGTGTGTTGTGTGCAGGAAATATTTATAGTTTTATTCACTTTTAACACTCAGAATCAACAGAAACAAGCCGAGAAAAAGAAGACTTCTAAGATGGTATTTGAAGATAAATTGAAGAAAGAGGAACGGGAGCTAATCAAGAAAGGAAAGAAACCTTTCTATGTGAAGAAATGTGAGTATTAATTTTTGTCAAGTTTGTACTGGGGAATAAAGAAGATAAAAGAATTGGTCAGGTGATGAATAAAGAAGCTGAGGACAGTTAAATGAAGGAAATTAGGAAGAGATGAAGAAGGATGGGTAAAAGTAAATATTGTTTGTTTGTGAGGAATAGTTTGGAATAGGAAATGATGGGTGTAGGAGGTGGATATTAGAGGATTAAGTAAAATAGTGAGTGCGTGGAAGAAAGGATGAGTGAGATGTTATCAGTAGTCAGGAATATTTTTGCTATTATCCCAAAGCTACAAGAAATAATACTTGCCTGCGCATAAAGCAATCAAAACAAAATATATTTTTCCAAGCTGAAATGAAACAAGCTTCTTGATGTATCTGCATTTGTTTGTTTGTAAGGATCCTCTTGCAATTGGAAACTCACCAACATAGCAATGCCAGTTTCTGAATTTTTGGATCAGATAGACTTAGTCACCTATCAGTTGTATGTTGGTAGAGATGTATAGCCCTATCTAGGTTGGGAAGAAAAATATCAAGGTAAGTATTATACTAAGACGGTATATCAGATAAGGCTGAGATGAGGGCTGTGTCTTTCTGTCTCTGTAAGCTTAAATGGTGTGAGGTAGCCGGGTGTGATGGGGGAGGAAGGTGAGTGGAGGGTTGGTGTGTTGAGAGTACTGTGTTGTAGAAATACCATATCAAGAAAGGTGTGGCTGATTTGGAATAGGTCACGCTTGAAGGTTCAAGCCTTTTCTATTACAAAGTTCTTAACAATAATAAAGCACATCAGAGATGCTGATTTGATGACACGCAATGCAGATATTGATAGTCTACAACCTGTCCTTTTTATAATTCATTTGGCAAAAGAATTTGATAGGTGTAATTTTGTAATACGACAGCAGTATAACTTGAGGAAAAATATTATATTTTTGAGAAAGGTGGGGGAACATGCCCCTCCCCCTCCTCCCCCCACCTGCCACCTCTGCTCATTCTCTGAACACTATTTGCTCAAGTTAAAGGTGTTAATGAAGTGCATAACCACTTGCATTTTGTTAAGCTGTGAAGTTGTTCCACAGCAGAGTAGATTATTTCAATTTTTGCCACAGTAGGTGCAACTGACTCGCATTCACAGTCATTTTAGAAGTTAACCATCAATCATTATCAATTGCGACTTTTCTCTCTCAGCTGACAAAAAGAAGCTAGAACTAGCAGAGAAGTACAAGGAGCTAAAGAAGAGTGGAAAACTTGAAAAGTACCTGACCAGGAGACGAAAGAAGAATGCCCAAAAGGACAGGAAGGAAATGCCACTGTTGCCATGACAGCAACCTGATGGATACTGTAAGAAGGGTCTGACAGAGAAGTATGTCATGTGGCTGAAATGTGGTGGTCAGTAGACATAATAGGTGCATCAAGCCACTGATCCTGTGACAAGTTTCTGCAGAAGTGGAACCATGTTCAAGTATTTTGGGTGGTCAAGAGTAGAGAGAGTTAATATAGGAAGCTGACTGAAATCAGAAAAGGCCATATCCAAGGAAAGTATTCTCGTGAATATTTGCAAAGGTCTGTCAAATTGTTGAAACATGATGCTTTGTAAACCAGAACTAAGCTTTCCATATGACTGGGGAATGTACAAATTTTAAAAATTTAATACCTGTCAGATATTTGAGAAGGTGCAATAGATAATTTGAATGTGTACTTAAAATTTCATTGGTTCATTACTGATAGATAGTTTGGATTCTGCCCATGGAATATACATTAGCAGCATCAGAAGAGGGAACTATGTGAATTAATTCTTGATCACTATTTCAACTGAAGTCAGGAATTGCTTTCAGTGATGAGCATTTAAGGGTCTGCTGAAAAATTAAAAAAAAAAACTTAAATTATAATGTTCCTTGCCTGCTTTTTATCCCCTCGCCAATGAAGTTGGTGAAGAGGGGATATACCATCTTTACCGTTCATCTGTCCGTCTGTCTGTCCACATCTATTGTCAGTCCGGCCTCATGCATTGTTCAACTACTAGGAAATAAAAGATTCCTGGGATAGCATGTGGGATTGGATGGAATGGCCTATAGGACAGGGTGGGATGGCACGTGGTACATGGAAGGATAGCATGCGGGACAGGGTAGTCTGGTACAGGGAGGGATGAGATGTGGGACAAGGTGGGGTGGTATATGGGACAGGGAGGGATGGCATGTGGGACAGGGTGGCATGATATATGGGACAGGGTGACATGGCATATGGGACAGGGTGGCAAGGCATATGGTGGGATGTCATCTTGATTGCAGGTGTGATAGCATGCAGGTCATGTGGAATGGTATCTAGATTTCATGTATAATTTCCTATAGGGAGGGAAGTAGCATGGTATGATATGTGACACAGGGTGGGATGGCAGGTG
Source organism: Chiridota heheva (assembly GCA_020152595.1). Lineage (NCBI taxonomy): Eukaryota > Metazoa > Echinodermata > Holothuroidea > Apodida > Chiridotidae > Chiridota > Chiridota heheva. Next base: position 15,026 of record JAIGNY010002062.1, read on the forward strand.
TGACAGGCTGGCAAGCATGTTATTAGCGGCGAGAGGATGTGTATCATTTGCGATGTATGGTTTATGCTTGTTGTGTTCATCAATTTGTAAATTTGACATCTTGTTTTAAAGTTTGATTTACCTACAATTTCTTATAAAAGTCATGGTGTGGTGTCACAAGATTATCTTTTTGAATACTAGTCATTTGTAGCACGGTTAAACAAATATCCATTGTTGAAATGCAAAGTTCAGTGTTGTAAGGCCGTTAGAGTATCACATTGGGTCAGTACTACAAAGTCATTCATTACATTTGCTGTAAGAAGAATGAACCATTAAAGATTTATGGACCAGTGATGGGCCTTTTCCGTGAATTCGTGGAATTCTTCTTTTTCTTGCCGTTTTTATTGTGTTCTTTGTTTTACTCATATGCCTATTTGTCAGCATGACTCATCAAAGCAAATTTGCTTCAAGTAACACATAGGCAGTCAATTTGTTTTGGAAAGTGGTCAAATGCCACTTTTTTCCATAACTTGAAACACCCAAGCAAATCCTGATGATGTACTAGGGCTGTACATTATGGTCTGTGTATGCACTACATGTATTGTCCGAATTGTGTTAAAAATTCCAGGACAGCTCGAAAGGTGACAAATTTATTTGTTGATATTTTATTTCTACATCTAATTTAAAGCACATCTGAACCAAGTACCTTTATTTGTGACCAATTTTTCCAGCCTGGCAAATAATTTCATGACTCAAGATATTTGCATTTCGTGATATTCCCCATTTATTTTGGGTCCAGTATGCACATGATCAATTTGTTAGCAATCGCAGTACCAGTTCCATGAAAAATTTTGGACTTTAAAAATGTGAGTTGAAAAGGGTAACCAGTGCAACAAAGAGTGGTTTATTGCATAAGGAAAATTAAGTCTTTATAGCTGAGCCATGATTAAGTCAATATTTCAAAGCCTGACATTACTAACATCTGGTTGTTTCATGTTTAGTATGGCTCATCCTTGATGGACATGTAACAACAACTTCTGCTTCCTTGTAAACAATTATGCTATAGAACTGCAAAAAGTTCATCAAAACTAGACCAAAAATTAACCATTATACAGCATTGTAGTAAATTATGCACTTTTTGTTTGTGACATAGAGAACACCTACAGTCTGAATGGGTTGGGAGCAGATAAATATGACCCAAGAGGTTTCAAGCCTCCATCATACCCCTCAATCAAAATTCAGCACAAGATTTTCAGTGACTGAATCTTCAAGAAGTTATCTTCAATTTTCGAGAAGTTGTCTTCATTTTACGGAAAAATTCCTTAAATTTTCAAAAAAATTCCTTCAGGAAATATTTGAGAAGTTTTGTTCAATTTTCTGGAAATTATATACAATTTTTGAGAAAATTTCATCTGAATCAATTTTCGAGAAGTTATCTTCAATTTTCGGGAAAATTCCTTCAATTTTCGGGAAATTTTCCTCAATTTTTGAGAATTTTTTCTCATTTTCCTCCAATTTTTAGGTAAGTTTCTTCATTTTGGGAAATTTTCCTCATTGTTTGGGAAATGTTGCCAAAATTTCCAATAATTTTATGCACAACCCTCTCTTTATAACTAGTTTTTGGACTGATAAAAGACTCATACATGTAGGTTTGTTGGGACAAATAATAAGATCTTACCACCCTCCCCTACCCCATTTTTAAATATCTTCCTATGTCGCTGTAAACGAAATATTTTTATCAGAATTGGTTAAAATGTGACTCATTTTGCACCTTTTAAATCACACTTGATATGCAAATTTGTGATGTACGACTGGGGAAACCTGTTTTATCTGTTATCTCATCACCCATATATATATACATATAGCCTATATGGGGATGAGATATTGTAGTAACTTTGCTGTTTAGGCAAATAACTGCCTGTACCTCCTACACTACATGGCCAACCCCCTCCCCCTTCCTTGATATTATGGGGGTCTCATATGATGACCTCATATTTGGGGTTAGGGGTCATAGGTCTTTACTAGGTTTACTCGTCAGATAAACATCTGACCGTAGTATACGCTATAGCCATTACATGACTGCGAATACTCGGTCAGACATCCTATGCATATAACGGTGGAAACCACATCATAGTTGCATCATAGACTCATGGCATCATAGACATCCGTAGTCGCATCGCAGAATATTTGCGACGCACTCCTGTTTTGTGAACATTTTCCAAGAAATTTGAACTTTTTTACCTTCATTCATTTAAACTGCAAAAGTTAAGTTACATTATTAAAAAGCTTCTAGTATGTAACTCCTAATCTTAAAAGCTTGGGCACATAAAAATACATTCAATAACTATTAACTAAGACCCATAAAAAGAAGATACTTTCACGTACCTTGGTTGCTACCTTCTCACAATCGTGTGCGCCGATGTGAATGTACCTAATTATTTCAAATTGTATCGAACATCAGCCATGCCAGCGTAGCGTAAATGTTGAACGCGGGCGTAAAAAACAAATCTTGCGTCTAAAACAAGAGCACACATCCATTGACTTTACTGATTAAAAATAGTATTAGTAATCATGGCATATAGAAAATATTCAAGACATAATTAATTAAAGGAATGACAAGTATAC
>JAIGNY010002063.1:0-19363 GCA_020152595.1 Chiridota heheva
GAAATGGGCAGCTACTTTTTACCAGAATGGATATGAACACAAATAAAAGACTGGTGAGCTCAATTGGTAGAGCATCAGCCGGAAGGTTGTGGGCTCATTTCCTGGTCAAGGTCATACCAAAGACTTTAAAAATGGAGTCAGTTGCCCTCTCGCTCAACATAAGAGATTGGAGCAGGGCAATACTACGAGCTTGTGCCAGTATGTTGGCTGAGATTTGAGCCTCAACAGGTTCCATTGTAAAGCACTTTAGTGCACGCATTGCGCGTAGAAAAGCCTTATATAAAAACTGCATATTAAATAAAAGAAATGAAATTTCAGAAAGATTTTCACCTCAAAATATCACATGATAGTAATTGATATAATTTCTATACATATCACTCCAACAGTTGTTACCACTCCGCAGCTATAAAACCCCAGCCAGATGATATAGACACACAGTTTGGTGAGTGGCTTTGAAATAGTCCTCAGTTATTATTTGTTTTAATATCTCCTAGGCTGGGGTGTAGGGAGGGTCACCTGGGAAGGGGAGAAAATATCTGGGAAGTTTCTAGCCCTTCTCTCCCCTGGGCTTCTATGGCTATGAGGGGGCAAAAATCCCACCAAAAAATCCTGGTGACAAATGGGAAAATTGCACTGGTAAAGTAGGTTTCCTTCAAACGATGCTGCTAATCAGGAAATCCCCATCAATATATTAGAAATTTTCTTTAATTTCTGGGTAATTTTCTTCATTTTCAGGTAATTTTGGCCAATTTTCAGGAAATTGTACCAAAGTATCCAATTGTTGTGCTACATTTCCATTTATATGGTAATACAATTTCACCTTCCATTTGGGAAGAAAGCATGCAACCCTCTACACCTCTGCTCCTATGCACATTGAATCTACCTGCCCATGCACCTTGTAATTCTATTAATACCTGAGATTATATTCAGTGAACCTGATCAGGAGAGTGTGCTTTTATTGATTTGGATAGGATTTTTTCTTTTGTTTCAGGATTGCACGACTATACATGTATTCTGGAGCTCAGAAACCAACGAACAGTCTGCTGGAGCGAGAAATTTACACACCTGCATGGTTCAGTGAAGGATATCGGTAAGGCTGATCATAGGCTAATCCTATTCTGTATACTAATCATTATAATGATAGTAATAGGGAATCCCCCCCTTCCTTTCCTCCTTTCTTCCATTTTGAACAAAACTGCATGATGAATAACTCTGGCTATAAATTTTCATTTCAATGAATCCAAACTCACTAGAGTTGTTATAACTCACTGATGAAAAAACATTCTTTAAAAGTCCTAATCATCCTCAGCCCCACATTACACGCATGACTTGGCCCTGCAGTAACCAAATCCACAAATACCTGGTCCTTCACAGTAAGTTTCATTCTATGCATATAGATGATTGATTCATCTGATACTTACGAGAGCGACGTGACAACTGATCCTATTCTCCTAAACTATTTTCGCTCCAATTTCTCTCCAATTTGCACCTTTTTGTTTTATAACTTCATTTTCGGATTTTCTTTTCGGTGGATGGGCTTTTATCCTCGGTGAGATCGTTTCTTTTCTTTTTTTCTATTATATTTTCCCTCGTTCTGTCCCGACTTTTCACGCCCTTCGTTACTAATACAGCGGTCCCCATATAGTGGTTCCGCGATTTTTTTCTAGCTGCCTCGGGTCTCTCGGCCCTTGGTTTTTCTTTCATAATGACAAAGCGCCTATGCAGTGACCTTGACCTTGACCCCCTCCCCTCCCGTGACCCACCTGCTACCATCATTGACCATTCTGCAACCCCAATCCCAAAAATCCTTATAATCCATGCCACCAACAAGCAGGAAAGCTTTAAAAAGTTTCTCCTTTCCTCATCCATAAAGCCCTCTTTGGCCTTGTCGGTACCCTCCCAAAGTCTCTACCCTTAGATCCGGTGATCTCCTGGTGCACTGCACCAGGGACACAAGCCACCACCCTCCTTTCCACCAAACCCTATCAACTCTGGTATCGACATCACAGTCACCCCCATCGTTCCTAAACTCCAGCAAAGGCGTCATACGCACCCGCGATCTTGCGTACATGACCGATGTGACCTCCAAGAAGAACTAGCTAACCAACATGTAACGAAGCCCGTCGTCTCGTTCTAAAGAGAGACGGGCGAAACTCCCACCAACACCATATTTCTCACTTTCGCAACTCCAACTCTCCCCTCCCACATCATTGCCGGCTACCTGAGAATCCAGGTCGCCCCCTTATATTCCTAACCCTTTACGTTGCTACAATTGTCAGAGGTATGGCCAGGAAAAACTCCTGCCACAGCCAAGCGCTGTGGTAACTCTGAGCCCGGACCATGACAACACCTCCTGCACCAACCCCACTCTGCACAAATTGTGACGGTAAACACCCAGCAAACCATCCCTCCTTCTCGAAAGACTGTCCCACCTGGCTTCAGGAAAAACAAATAACTAAACTTAAAACCCTTAACCCCAACATAACCTACCCTGAGGCCAGGAAACAATTCCTCGCTTCCCTTAACTCCAAGCCTTCCTACTCAAGCGTAGTCTCCTCTAACTCTAATTCCCCCCCCAAACACAACTAACACAACAAAACTAACTCCCATGCCCAAACCGACCTCACCTGGCTCTTCTTACCTAGTCCTAAGCCCATCACCATTTCCAACAACCCAATCACACCCAATACCCACACCACCTCCACCACCACTTCTCTCCTCAACCCCCTTCCTACTCTAAAGCCCCTACGCCCCTACACCAACTCCACTAATACCTTCATACATCAAGCTAAAACCAGCCAAGCAAACAACCAACAAACCAACAAATCAACCAGCAAACAACCACCAAAAAACAACCAATCAACAAACAACCTATCAACAAACAACCAATCAACAAACAACCCACCTCCCAAACCCACACTGAAGAGAGTATGGATTGTTCGATTACGAACACACCGATCATACTTCTCGTCCAATTTTCAAAAACAATCGCTCCCAAAGAAACAAATCCAAAGAAAAAACAAGCGAACTCAGACCCAGCAGATCTTCCTCCAGATAACCCCCGCCTCCTTTATGGCATACACCACAATCAATTACAATAACACCCACAACATCATACAATGGAACATTAGGAGCCTTAAGGCCAATTCTGAAGAAATCGACCTTCTGGCCTCCACCTTCAACCAGTCGTCTTCTGCCTACAAGAAACTTTCTTGAAAACCACCGACCATTACTCCCTTAACAACTTTGCTTGCTATCACAAACATCAAGTGGATGCTGACAGGGCCTGTGGTGGCGTCTCCATTCTCGTTAGACACGATATCCCACACAGCCCTGTTAGGTGTGCACACCGACCTTCAGGCCATCTGTATTTCTATCTCCCTCCACAAAACTTTCACTCTCTGCAATATCTATCTCCTCCCAACACCAACATTCAACCAACCAGCCTTAACAACCTCATCTCTCAGCTTCCCCACCCCCTTCATCCTTCTTGGTGACTTCAGCGCTCACAACCCTCTGTGGGGCTCTAATACCACCACCCCTAGAGGCAAGTTCATCAAAGCGCTCTCCGTCAGCACAGCCTGTCCTTACTGAACACTAACTCCCCGACCTACCTTCATCCTGCCACAGGCTCTCTCACCTGTATTGACCTGTCTATCTGTTCCCCTATCCTCCTCCCTGACTTTAGTTGGAGAGTCACTGCTGACCTCTGTGGTAGTGATCATTACCCTCTTCTTATACACTCCAATCTTCAAATCCCCACTGAGCACACCCCCAACTGGAACCTCGACAAGGCTGACTGGTCCCTTTTTGAAACCCTCTGTGACTCACACCTCTCCCCCATCTTCTCGAGGATGAGGATCCATGTCTAACTTCAGTAATATCCTTATCAACATCGCCACCTGCTCAATTCCCAAAACCTCCAAACCCCAAATCATCCCCCCAACCCCTGGTTCTCAGATGACTGCAAAACCGCCATCAAGAACAGGAAAAGATCCCTCAGGAACTTTAAAACTAACCCGACCACCCATAACCTTAACCTCTTTCGCATCAGCCGTGCCAAGGCCAGGAGCACTATCAAGGACAGTAAAACCAACACTTGGAACAACTTTATCTCTTCTCTCACCACCAACACCCCCACTAAGAAGATTTGGAGAATGGTTAACAGCTTCCACGGCAGAGTAGGCAAATCTTCCATCTCCCATCTCTCTTGGAATGGAGACCTTCTCACTGCAAAAAAAGACATCGTTGACCACCTCGCCGCCTCTTTCAGCAACATCTCGGCCTCGACCAACTACTCCAATGCTTTCAAAATCAAAAAAGCTTGCGATGAAGCCGGAGAATCACTTTTCCCTCTGACAACTCCAGCTACAACACCCCTCTCACCCTTTCTGAATTAAACCAAGCCATCAGCGGCGCTGGCTGCACCTCAAGGGCCCAGATAACATCCCCTATCAGTTTCTGAAACACCTCCCCATCAAAGCCACCACTACCCTACTCACCATCTTCAACCACATTTGGTCCTCACACTCCTTTCCCCTATCTGGAGGACAGCTATTGTCATCCCGTCCTTAAACCGGGGAAGGATAGCACCGACCCCACCAGCTACCGACCCATCGCCCTTACTTGCTGTCTCTGTAAAATTATGGAAAAGATCATTAATCAGAGACTAAACTGGTTCCTCGAGACCAACAGAATCCTCTCTCCTCACCAAAGCGGCTTCAAAAGCGTCGCAATACCTAGACCAGTTAATTACGCTCGACACGCTATCCGGGAATCCTTTGCAAAAAGGAACACCTCATTGCCATATTTTTGACCTCGAAAGCTTTCGACACTACTTGGAAATCGGCATTACCGGAAACTTCACACCATTGGCCTCAGAGGCCACCTCCCCATCTTTATTCAAAACTTCCTCTCACCCAGGCAGTTCCAAGTTCGTATTGGCCACACCCTCTCCAAGCTGTACCCCCCCAAGAGGCGTCCCCCAAGGCAGCATCCTCTCCCCACTCTCTTCAACCTGAGCATTAATGACATCGGGAATGACCTTGGCCCCAGCATCAAGCGTACCCTCTCGTGGATGACTTCACCATCTTCTACTCCTCCCTAGCTTTCCTATTGTTGAAAATAGGCTTCAAACCAGCCTCAATCAGCTGCAAGTCTGGAGCAACAATAACGGTTTTAGATTCTCCAAAGACAAGACAGTCTGCATGCACTTTTGTCATTTCAACAACCTCCACCCCAACCCGAACTTTGTGCTCAATGGGAATCGCATCCCTAAAGTTGAAAACACAAAGTTCCTTGGTCTTACTCTAGACCCCAAGCTCACCTACAAGCCACACATCACCAACCTGAAACTAAAATGCAATAGCTCCCTCAACCTCCTCCGACTGCTCTCCAACACTACTTGGGAGCGAACCCATGCTCTCTCCTCAAAATTTTCAGGCTCACCATTCGTGCCAAGCTTGACTATGGCAATATTGTTTACTGTGTCGCTCACAACTCATACCTCAACCACATTAACACCATCCAAAATGAAGCCCTCAGGCTTTGTCTAGGAACCTACAGGACCTCCCCAATCACTAGCCTTCATGTTGAAGCCAGCAGAACCCCCTTTCTACTTAGATGTAAACAGCTTAGCCTCTCCTATGCTTTTAGAGTCCTCACCAACACCCAGAACCCTGTTTACAACCTCATTAGGTACCCCAATTTCTCCTCCCTCTTTGATAGGACTAAAACCCTATCGCCCCCTTCAGCTTACGCATTAAATCAGACCTCTTTCAACTTGGCATCAACCCCGCCACTCTCGGCACCTATTCTGGCCCACTTTTCCGCCTTGGGCCACCCCCTTCCTTCTGTCCACCTAGACCTCTCCACTTATAACAAAACTCAAACTCACCCCTAATCTCTTCATCAATCTCCACAACCAAATCAAAGACCAACTCTCAAATTACACCTCCATCTATACTGATGGCTCCAAGGAAGGCAACAAGACAGCTGCTGCTGCCATCATCAAGACATCACCCTCAGTAGCAGACTTCCTGACCACTCATCCATCTTTTCAGCCGAGGCTAAGGCCATTCTCCTCGCCCTCAACTTTGTGAGTACTCTCCTCTTAGTCACTTTGCCATTTTCTCTGACTCAAGGCTGTTCTTACTTCATTACTTAATCTTAAATGGGATAACCTCACCTGCCACCTCCTCCTCCGGAAACTCTTTTCTCCCACCCTCTGCAGGAAAAGTGTTCTTTTCTTCTGGATACCCAGCCATGTTGGCATCCCTGGCAATGACAGGGCTGATACAGCCGCTAAAGCTTGCCCTTAACCTCCTCCTTCCCCTTTTCCCAAAACCCTCTCTGACATCAAACCGCTTATCGCTTCTCTTGTTCGTGACCGCTGGCAAACCTTATGGAACTTCCAAATTGATAACAAACTCCATGTTATCAGCCCACAATCCCAATCAAATCCACCATCAACAACCTTTCTCGTATCGACAACGTTCATATTACCCGTCTTAGAATTGGTCACACCCACCTCACTCACTCCCACCTCCTTATTGGTTCCCCCAACCCCTCTGTAACAATTGCCACTGCATCCTTACAATCCAACACGTTCTCCTTGCTTGCCCCTGTACAACCTTCCCAGAGCTTCTCTCGCTCCCCACAACTCAATTGCTGAGTTCTTCCAAAAAATCCTCCAGATAAAATAGTCTCCTTCCTTCAGCATGCATCCCTCTACAACCATATTTAATCCTCCTCTTCCACCCCCTCTCTACTTTGTTTTTAGTTTTACCCATGCACCTCCTCTCTCGATCACAGCTTTCTGGCTTTTGTTCTTGAATTTCTCTCATTCTTCCCTGGTCTCTTTCCTTACTACCTCTAAAATGATCTGACCTCTCAGGCACAATTTGACCTTCGTTGTCGTGGTGCCGTTAAGACCTCATCAAACAAACAAAGAGGATTGGGCGTAATGGATGGTGGATTTGAGAGAGAAAAAAAGTCTGTGAAAAAGAGTCTTAATAGTGTGCAAAGTTGAGGACAATCAGCATAGATTGGGGGGTAGCTAAATTACCAGCTTTCGACCATATTTCAAAGAAATAGGCATAATTTACAAGAGTAGGATGATTATACTTTATGATCAGACTCATCAGGGCCTTTTTTTAAAGGATTATTTACTGGTGGGCCGATTGATGGCAAAACTTGTATCGGCAGACAGTGAATAATCCATGAAGCAGAAGTGGTGGCACTGGGTTGGAGATGGGCAGGAACGTTTTGTGAGAGACGGACCCTCCACTTTTTAATTTTGACGTGAAATTTTTTCCTCAAAATCCTATGAAAATTGCTTATGAACCTTGTTTTGCTTTTCAAAATTTCTGAGGGCAAACAGTGACAAAAGTAAATTTTGGCCTGCCATTACCACAATTTTTGAAAAATTGGTGGTGAACCAAATGGCACACAAAAGGCCTGCCACTCTGTCTTAGTGATATATGTACATTCATTCTTGTTGTGTTGGTATATATGTACATCCATGGGATATTGATATCCGTGTATATATCATATAAATTGTAATGATTTGTTGATGTCTGTTACTTTCATCTAAATATTGATTTCAGTGGATGGAAAATTTATCCTGCCCCTCATTCGCTCCTTTGTGGAGACTGAGCATGGTCAGATGTCCAAGAAACCTATTTTTCCATGGAAGACTGATGTATTTAAAGGTATCATGCCGGTAAGTGGACATCTGTTTGTGGTGGGTGGGAGGAGACAGGCCGTGGTGAAATTGATTGAATCCCAAAAATGCACAAATAATCATTTAGTCATCAGCATGATTTGTTAGGAGGAGGAGGAGGGGGCAAAATTTTGAAAGAACAAGAAAGTAGTATTCAAGTAAAACATTCTTGCTTCGCTAGAAATGTTAGGTGATGATAAATTGCGGATCTACTCAGGAAAGTTAAAGGAGTGTTCATGTGATTCGTCATGTGCATTTATATGATGATACTCAAAGAAACCAACTAACCTCTCTAAGTTAGATGATTGACAGCTTTTTCAACCAATCACCGCACACATTTGCTTAGCAACAAAATCTGTGTAACTAATTGGGGCAAATATATGTGGTACTGGTACAATACAGCTAGCTAGCTGCGTGCGCTCACGCAGTCAATGCAATATACTGAACAGAACAAATATCTGCACACACAGACTGAGTGACAACAAAATGGTGAACAAAACTTGCGCTTACGGGCCTGTTACGGGCTTTGTAAATCTGATTCTCATTACCCAGAATGGTTAGCAAACGGAAAGTGCCATAAATGGATCAAAGCGTGTGGCAGGCCACATGAACATACAAATGTCAATGCATTGGTCATTCATAATTGCAAATTTGAGGTTTGTTTGCCCATTGCTATGGTGGGTGTGGCTTATTTCTGTACTTAGTGAGGTCAATTGGTGAAAATACCTTATTCTGTTTAGTAGTTGTACAAATTTCAAAGATTCGACCAATGTCCTGAAAAGTGACTGATGCAGTAAAGAGCTAAGAATAATATTGACATAAACAGGTGAACAAATCATGTTCTTGTAAATTACATGTTATACTCCCAACTCGGTTTTCAAACATGTTTTCAATAATTTTAGAAAGACTTTATTAATTTTTCAAAGAAATACATACAAATTATCTTGGAAGTGCAGCTATGACATCACACTGTTGATTTAGACTTACTGCACAAGTCACTTTTCAACACACTGTGCAGTCTATCCCCAAACTCGAGTTAATGAAGCGTTTGACGTCTTCCTCTTATTGAGAAGTCTTGACACTTTTTGGACGAGTAGCGATTACGGTCTAGTATAGCTACCTTAACTTCTGCGATGTGTAAAATCCAGTCCGTCTCGTCTAGCAGTAAAGTTTAAGACGTGATGGATTTGTTTTGTTTTTTGAATAAAATCAACTTTAGTTATATCTTCGTGTTCTTTTTTGGTAAAGTTTGTCTAGAAATAAGGTCAATAGATTTTTATAAGCGTCAAAAACCAGGCTTAAACTTGTTGTGCTCCAAAATGTGTTGCCATTTTATGTCCTTAAATTTCATGATTTTTTCAAACAAAGATTACTTTATGTGAATAAACAGAATGATTTAACATTGAACTAAAAATTTTGCAAAAATGATGAGATTCTATGCAAGCATTAACTATGAAATCATGGTCGGCAAATGGCATGATTTAACTCATTAGATATTCATCAATTTGAATGGGTGGAATCTGTAGATAAGATAGGAATGGACTTTTCAGGGTTTGAGGATTGGCTGTCTGGGAATATCTAAAATTTGATAAATCTTAAATGCAATAATTAAGATATCATCATCTACTTTTTCATTAAATTTTTTCATAAAAAATCAACACAAAATTCATTGGAATATTCCTTTAATACAATTTTTGGAAGGTTCAGTGCTTAAGTAGTCATGAGGGTACAGTGTTTGACTCCTGTCACTCGTTGTGGTGTGTCCTTGAGCAAGACATTTCACTTTGCTTGCTCCAGTCCACTCAGCTGTAAATAAGTACCAGCACTGCTGGGGAGTTAAGCTGCCATGGACTGGTGTCCTGTCCAGGGAATTCGTGTGCTCTCATCTGCTTGCGCCATGGAAACCAGTGATAAACACCTGATGGGTCTTCAAGGCTCGAGTATGCATTTAACAATGGAAATGAAATAGCTTGATTGCAAATGTGATGAAGATACTTTGTGACCACAAACATGTCTCTGCTGTACGGAAAATGATATATTGCCCCACAAACAGGGAGGTTTTGAAGCCTAACTCTAAACCTAACCTGTTAGGGTGAGGATGATTCTGTTCCAAAACCTCCCTGTATGTTGGGCAATATATCACTTTCCCTGCTGACAGTGTTTCTTTTCTTCATGTGTCAATTTTCACCAAGTGGTTTCTTTTCATGTAAAGTGGTCTACCATGGTCTAACAGTTATAGTGTCAGCTTGGTATGCTAGAGCACAGGTGTTCCTAGCGTTATGGCAATATGCTTACTACATACATATAAAGAGGTTGCCATAATGCTAGGAACACCTGTATGCCAGAGGTCCCGGGTTCAATCCCTGGTTTGGTCTTTATTCACCAGTGCTTCACTTCTGGTTTGTCAAACAGTTGTGGACATCTCTATACAAAATCTGCTGTTAAAAAAGGGGTGTAAAATACCTCATCTACCAACCAACCTACCTGCAAGTTACAAATCAAGTCAAGAGGTAACTTGTGTATTGGTTTATCTTTTTGGCTTAGTTTTAGTTTTTTTACACTTTTTGGCACATGCCAGGAAAGTCACCTTTGACTTGTTTTCAGTATGGACCCAAGAATTTGCCAGTACGGGAAGTGGATGAACGCCAGGTTAACACCCTGCTTTTTTGAGAAGTGTTTAGAGAACACAGGGGGCCCAATAAATCTCCTACTATTGGGAATGACATCATTTACGTCCCCTCTGAAAGACAGGTGCACTTATATGGTATATTTTTCTGGTCTTACCGTGGGGAAAATACTGTAATGCAAGATCTTTAGGAAAATTGTCTATGAATTAAAATGATGTTTTTTGCTTATTTTGTGCAGGATTTGCTGATTGTTGATTTGATATTGTACGATGAATTCCATCAACCAATCTGGAACTTCAGGTGAGATCAATTTGACTTTTGTTTATAGGTGTAAGAACCAAGAGGCACTGGGGACACGTGCTTTTTTCCAAATTTATATCTTTGTATGCTAATTATTTGCATCTTAGCATGATTTTGTGGTTTTGCCCTTAAGTTGCTGTCGGCAAATCCCTACTTTGCTCACTTGCACTATTCTGTTTGTTCATTTAATAAAACATTGACTGCTAGACAACATCTCTTTGTTTCTTTAATTTTCCTCTACAGTCGGCCGGTGAAGCTCAAGCCTGATGAAAATCCTGAATGTAAGTGTTGCCGTCATATAGGATGTACCCTCTGTGTAGTCAGCCTCCAAAAAGAGTGTGGGCAGGTGGGGATGAGGAGGGGGAAAGATGGTGTCCCGGGGACCCTCAGAACATTATTTTTAAAAAACATGCCACTGAGATGTACTTCACCATGACTGTTCAATAATGATAATTTTGATTCACGTGCATGTGGATAAATAGGTATGCAGTAATGTGCCACTTTCACAGTTGGGTTTCATAGGCCATATTCATATTTCTGAGATGAAAATTTGACAAAATATTACTTCCTGCGGATGCATTTTTCCACCCAAAAGTACATTGTCTTACATTTAATGGTTATAATAATTCTTTTTTTGGGGGATTCAAAAACACTTTGCAATGAACATAAGATGAAACTACCCCTATCACCATAAAATACCCGTAACACCTAAAGGAAAATTGAATATTGACATAAGCTTTGAAAAGATTAGTTTGCAAACTCAAAAATGTGGATTGATTTTTGGTTTCAGTATAGCAAAACATTCATATCCATACAGTGAGTAAGAAAATATATCATATAACAGGTGCAATTTCCTACTCAGGAAGGGGGTACACCGGGGGCGGGAGAAGGAGGGGGCAGTTCCATATATGAGGTATATGTAAATGTGCCGCCCAAGCAGGTGCCTTTTTAGCATCATTTTTGTGGTGCAGGTGTCTTGAAAAAATATATATAAATATATATATAAATATATATATATATATACATATATATATATATATATATATTGATATATATATATATATATATATATATATATATATATATATATATATATATATATATATATATATATATATATATATATATATATATATATATACATATATATATATAAATATATATATATATATATATATATATACATATATATATATATATACATAAACATATATATATATATACATATATATATATATATATATATATATATATATATATATATATATATATATATATATATATATATATATATATATATATACACATATACATATATATATATATATATATATATATACATAAACATATATATATATATATATATATATATATATATATATATAAATATATATATATATATATATATATATATATATATATATATATATATATATATATATATATATATATATATATATATAAATATATATATATATATATATATATATATATATATATATATATATATGCATATATATATGTATATACAAATATATATATACATATTCATTTCAGTCAAAAAAGTCTTTTTCATCATTTTTATAGTGCAGGTTCCAATAAATGAGGTTTTACTCTATTAATTTTGTCCTGCTGGTCCATTTTCCATTTTCACAATATTTTCGTTGAATACTCATACTACAGGTACTAAAATTGACTTCTTTCATACTGCTGGTATCAAAATTGTATAATTTCATACTGATGTTACCAAAATATCTGTCATACTGCGGGTATGGTATGTTTTTTCGGCTGGTGGGCTGCACACCTCTACCACTTTTAGCATGAAGTACCCCCCACCCCCGGGGTACACCCTTTCCATATTTAAGGGAAAAGTCCCCCTTTACCATAGATTGGTAAATATATGATGATGAGAAAATAGAAAAGTGAATATGGTGACCATGCATGGTTTAAGTTAAGTACATTGTATCTGAATATACAGTGCTGGGATGGATATGAACAGAGAAAATGATAGAACAGGTTTTGAAGATTCAGTGAAAACTAATTTATGTTTATTTTCATATGGCTGGTATGAAAAATGTACTTGAAATATATAACTGGCTGTGGATGCCCAACAAAGTGCATTGTTTTACATGATGATCAGTGCAAATTCTCAACATTCTGAATATTTCTTCTTATTTTTTGAACCCCAGCATGTTTACTGTACAGTGGGGACTATTTTAGTTTGGAGTACATGGACTCAACAGGCCAAGTGAAGACCCAGATTGCTGTGGTAAGAAATAAAACAAATTTCATTTAATTAATGAATGCACAGTATGTTCAAAACTTACAGTGTGCTCAGTTACTATTGAACTCGTATTTTCCACAATTAAAATCTAGGCCTGGCACAATATGGGTAACTTAGGTATCGATAATCATAGACAAAAATATCGCAATATATCACCATATCGCGATATCTGAGTAAAGCTGCAGCACGTTATGACCACTAATTTCGGAATACTTTTTTCAAAAATATGAGATTTTAATCATGCAATTTCAACTTTTCATAGAAATAAAGGTAGGGAAGCATAAAAAAAACAAATATAATTGCAAGAATTCTGTCGTTCAGTCGCAATGTTTATGAAAATCTTAACAAAATGTTGCTTGAGTGTGCTTTAACATATTAGTATATGTTTGTGAGGGTATTTTTGATATTATGGAAAAGGCAATATTACAATAGTTGATATATTGTGATAAACTTACACATAAGAGGTAGGGTTAAATCCCCAAATAAAGTGTTTACAACACATATTTTCTCACACCTGCCTAAGCACAAGCCACACCATTTCTCTGCCACACCCGTTTTCTCAAATGTTATCCTTCACTTCTATCCAACAACTGCAAAAATCCGCTTTCAAGTCAAACATATCCTTCTGAACTGCCTGACCTCCATTCACCCTCTTACCCCAGTTCACCTCTCTCTCCCTCCTAACCAATCACAAAACTCCTATTGTGATACCTCACCCAGAACGTCTATCTCTATTAAAACTCATCTGCCCTCCGGAGGTGCATTAGCTTAGTGATTAAAGAGTCATGTTTGCATCTGGGTTCGAACACCGTCTCAAGCACTGCATTGTGTCCTTGAGCAAGACACTTTACTTTACTTACTGCAGTCCACTCAGCTGTAAGATAAGTACCAGCACTGCTGAGGAGTTAACCTGCGATGGACTAGCATGCTGTACAGGGGGGAGAGTCATGTGCTCTTATCGGCTGCTTGTGCCATGGAAACTAGGGGTAAGCACTAATGAGATGACAAGAATTCTCAATCAAACATACCTCCTACCAGAGGAAAGCAGGGCTGTAATTCTCATCCAGAAAGTAGGGGAACATGGCCTCTTATCCAAAAAGGATCTCATCCAGAAAGTAGGGGGGCATGGTCTCTTATCCAAAAAGGTTAGGAACAAGGACAAGAGGCAAATTTTCCACAAAATGTACTGATTTGAAAAAAAATTACAGAAAAGTGGGGGGGGACATGTCCCCCTGTTCCCCCAGGAATTATGCACTGAAAGAGAGTGACATCACATTCTCACTTCCACTGTCATATGTAGTTTTGCTAAAGAAATTGACTGTTAGACAATATCTTTTTGTCCTCTACAATTGGCCGATCAAGCCCCTCCCTCTCCACCCATGGGACACTTTTCACTTATAAAAGTAACTGACCATGAAGTAAATATCTGCTATGATAGCCATCAGGAAACTGAATTTTCAAACATTAAGCCGGTGCTTATCCACTATCAATGGCGCAAGCCAATGAAAGTACATAACTTCCCCTGGTTGGGATACCAGTCCATCGGAGATTAACTCCCCAGCAGTGCTGGTACTCATTTTACAGCTGAGTGGACTGAAGCAAGTAGAGTAAAGTGTTTTGTTCAAGGACACAATGCAGCGCTCACATGACGGGAATCCAACCTGGTACTTTACGAGTACAAGCATGACTCCTTAATCACTGCATCTCTTAATTATTATAATAAGGCCAGAAAATTCAAATTCTGTAAAATGGTCATTTTTTAACCAATTTTAATGAAACTTTTGTTTATTCATATTTTGCATACTTTCAACCAATGAAGCTCAAGTTATTTCTATCTGTCCATCAACCTTAAAATGACTGAGTATATATAAGTAAATAGAAATAGTTGCATTAATATTTTGAGTTTCTTCCATGTCATGCATTTATTCATTTGTAATGTCCAGAATTTCATTTTTTCTTATATTGCCGCATTTTGTAGGATGATAATGAAAAGCGATACATCATCACCAGTGCCAGTGTATCAGTAGCAGTGACCGCTATAAATGAGTGGTTTGGAACCAAGTACTGACCAGCAAGAAATGACCCTCAAATGATGACTATCAAAAGCTGGCTGCCAAATCGACTGGCTATACTGACCGTGTACAGACCGTCAGGCACTGACCATCAGCTGGTTATAGTGTAAAGACTTTCAAGTGCTGGTGATCATCTAATGACTATCAAGTGCTGACCATCAAAAGCCAGTCATCAAATATTGGCCATCGAGTATTGACCATTACAAGTACCAGTAGTGAATAAAGTGTACTGACCATTGAGTAGTATGGGTCAACCATTGACCATTCAGTGATACTGATCAACTACTGACCATTAAGTGGTACATATCAACTACTGACCATCAAGTGATATTGATCAACTGCTGATCAACTGTCAAATTTTTCCCCAGCTATTTAGTACTGCATGTTGATCAACTATTGGTCAAGTGCTGACCATCAAGTATTGATCATTGATAAGTGCCTAAAAAGTATTTAGTCAAAAAAACATACGAAGATAGGCTGCCTATATAGTTGTAACTCTGCGACCATGTTGTGTTGTTCCTTGTGAATTGGTAAATCAAAGACAATAAATCCCGTTAAGAGATGTGATCAGTGTAGAATGGACAAACGATTTATAAAAGTTGTGTATACAGCTTGAGCAGCTGGAGGGTGCAAATTTTGAAGTGGCATTTCTTAACAGGCGGCCTGTGGGCCAAATCTGGCCCGCCAGACAATCCACTCTGACCCGCGAACAATAGTCGTAGTGGGAAAAAATATCTGAATGAGATGGGTAAAAATCCCAAAAAACTTGCTTTTTGTGTTCTTCCTAGGCAGATCTGCACAGTATAATATTGCAGCTTATCAAACAAACAAAATGTTATCTTTAGTTCCGTTATAAAATGGGCAGACTCGCGGCTTGTCAAAGGAAGGCTGATAAGAGAACCACTGACATCTGGCATGCATCATTCTTATTGCGCGCTCTCAGCTTGTTTGTATTCAGAGATTGTTTCGACAGGTTTTGTTTGTCACGTGATGCTGGTTTTGTCATGTGATTGGCTCGCAGCCTGAGGCTGTTGTGAAACGATGGCCCTTGGAAAAATTAATTAGGAATCCTTGCTTTAAAGGAATATTCCTGTGAAATTTACACTGCAAGTTCACTTTTCAACACCCACATCTTGAAATGTAATAAACCCTAAACGGAATAAAATGTCAACTTTGTTTTTCACCAATAGTTCTCAACCATATAAATGAAATTGGATATTCACGGGATTTTTCCTTTGAATGTGGTCTGTTATTTACACAGAATAGTGGTTAAAATTCAGTAAGTTAATTTGGTGTATTTCAGGCTTTCAAGCATTTAACCCCTTTCATATTTTCAAAGAATTCAGGCCGCAGGGCAATTAAGTTAGTCAACAACAGTCCAGTTCAACAGTGCAGTTCAGATTAGGGTAATATTGTGTTACTTTTTTAATAGTTATTAAAGGTTTATAGAAAAATTCTTTACAGAAAAAATCTGTACAGGATTACATGCAGTGCCAAATTCAGACCAGAACTTTTTGAGTCTTAATTCAGTCCGGTAGCATGCCTATTAATGGGAACATAAATGTTCCTATCAATGGGAACATTTTGCTACATGAAAGCCACCATTTTGTGATATTTTCCATGATCCTTTACTATCCTAATGTTAAAGCCTTTTGCATGCAATGTTACATTTTTTAAATTTGAAATACATCTGGGAAAAATATCTTTGCTAGGCGAAACTTAAAACTGATGAAAAAACCTTTATTACTGTCATGGCTACAACTTTTCCACTCCCATTTGATATGTTCACCATGCCGTTTTTATATTATTAGATATAATAGACAATAGAGCTAGGCTTTTAGGCGGGAAATGGCCATTTTGAAAATTCAAGTGTTTTTCAACACAATAATTTTTAATATTTAAAGTACATAAATTAGAAACTATGACATTTTATTGCAACATCTGAACAATACGGTGGCATGACTTCAATATTCTCGTGTGTTATAAATGTTCCTATTAATAGGCATGCTTCCAGACTGTAATTATACCCCCAATCATAACTTAAAGTGAATAGAGAAATTCATCATAATTTTCATTAATTGAAATTTGGGAATGAATTTGAGCTTTCTCCCCTTTTCCATACATCACAAATTGAACATAATTTGAACATTTGACACACATTATGAAACTGAAAAAAACCCTTTTTTTTTCAGATATTTGTACACTGTTGCTCAGGCTTAAATTCTTTTACTACACATTCATTGTCATTTTCACCAGATTGGTGAAAAAATCATGTCGATATCTTATTCCGTTTATGACTTATTGCATTTCAAAGATTTCACCAATATGTTGAAAAGTGACATTGCAATGTACAGTACAATGCTATATTGAAGATTTTCAGCCCACAATAGAAATTTTTTGGTTCTAGAAATTGACATATAATATGTGGGTTGAAATGACCAATCACAATCCTACGTTAATTTTTTATTTTTGTTAATGAGTCCCCCTAAAGGGGAAGTTTCTCACTGAATACAAGGGTTGGTAGTTCATCCCAAGACACCACTAAAATCCAAATCAGTTTTAAAAAATGCCAAATCTGCAAGTTTAGCTTGAAAAGCCAAATCCAAATTTTGAATGGGATCGGCCACTGGCGGCACGGCCCCTATGGCTGTTCTGTGAGGTCAAATGTACTGAAAAGTTAAAACATATGTTGTGACATAACTTCTACAACATGCAAATTATCACGTAGTCTGAATGTCATCAGAAAATTAAATCTTCACTTTCTGTCTATTCTTTATCAAAATTTTCAAGTTGAGAAAAGATCAAAATTAAGTGAAATAATATTTCGTGCGGCCAAAAAAAAAAATCTCTTTTTTTTGCTGCTGTAAGTCACGACAAAGCCATAAAAAGCCAATTTGAAGAAAAAGCCAAATAATATTTTTTGTTGCCAAACAAGTCTAAAAAAGCTATAAATCAAAGTCTGAAAAAAAAGCTATTTATTTCTTTAAATTTGACTTCTAAAAAGCCAAGATACCAGCCCTTCTAAATGCCCGACTTATTCGTGAGACAATCTAGCCAGTGCTTTCTCTAGGTGTCATCAACCCTTTAGAACAAAGGCAGGATTTGCAGGGGGCACTTGCCTGCCCCCTTCCCCACTCTTTTCTGAATGTATATCTTTTGTATCATGGTTTTTAAGTTTGTATTTAAGCATATTTTCATGATTTTGACTTCCCCTTACCCCTCCCCTCTCTCCATTTTTGGTTAGCTAATCCCGCCTTTGCTTTAGAATATGTATTGTCCTCTCCCAACAATAATGGTGAATGGGGATCACTGTTAACGCTTGAAACTTGAGGGGGAATTATTGATTTGATCAACTAATCTGTGTCGAGGTTTACATGTCTAGCGCTGAAGAAATAGCAAATTCCCCCCTTTGTAATTTATTTAAGAGGGAATTGTAATAAAATAGAGGGAATCCCTCTTTCCCCCTCACTAATGTCAACACTGATGGGTATATAGAATCTGCAGTCTCTCCATTTGTATGTCCCTCCATGTGTCCATACTTCCATTCTTCACTTACTGCAAACAATGGATTTATGCTGTCCGAAAGGAATTCCAACTGTTTGTATGTTGCTTGAAATAAATGGAATACAAGTGGGGTGGGTAGGGTGAATGAGCTGAATTAGGACTGTTTGGTGGGGTAGGAAGTGGGGATGTGAGTTAAAGAGAAGAATGTTGGGTAGAGCATAATGGGGAATAATTATTGGGAGATAAGGAATTAGTCATTCTCCTTCATGAAGGAGGAGGGAGGGGGGGTATAAAACATTTCTGCTACAAAGTAGATGGGGCAGCGTTTTTCATAACATGTATTTTTTTAGTGCGGGGGAATTTCCATGTCCCCAGAAATTACAACTCTGATGCTAGATTGAGGACCAAGTAGACAGTTGATACTACAGAGCAAGATGAGTGAGTGGGATACAGACGGGTACTTGCTGTTGGTAATTTTTGTAGAAGGCATGTTATCAGCAGCGAGGAATTTTGTATCCTTTTGCTATGTGCCTTGTTATATTTGCACCTTGTGATTAATCATTCTCAAAGTAAATGCATGTAAATCCACAGTGTCTTCTTTAAGAAAGTGCAATCAATATTTCATCCGTCCATTAATTTAGAAAGAAAATGTTTACTGTAAATCAATCTGTTCTTTACTTTAAATTTGCAATAAATCGAGTAAAAGTTGGAATCGCTTGATTTCGTATTCTGTTATCTATGTGGTTTATGAGAAAAAGTGGCATTATTTTGAATTTCTAATATTTGGCCAAAATTTTTTTTTAATTTTTAAGAAAATTATAGTTTCTTCCATGCTGAAGGACATGTTTAACAT